>OMKZ01051232.1:24644-44714 GCA_900302535.1 Neoniphon sammara | reverse complement strand
CACCCAGACCCAAATGCATTCCAAAATATTACACTGCTGCTGGCAGCGTCGGGGCTACCGGGAGGGTCAGGCAGTTCATGCTTTGAAAGTGTTGCGGTCAGATCTTTTTTCCCTTTTTAACAGAGTAAAGTACAGGGTAAGACATGAATGAACAGAGCGTTGGACATCAACAAAACAGTTTTAAATACACACTATGAAACCCTGTAAGATGATGCCAATTATTACCAAAATTCAGCGGGTGGAAAAAGTCATAAGCAGCTATTTTGTGCTGAGGCCTGTAGAGATGTTTGTTGATTTATGATTATTTCCATTGGTACCCTCCAGCCAAAAGAGTCAGGGTGTCCTCATTGGCTGTGTACTTGTGGCACGGGGCCGAGGATCACTCCTAATTCACTGTCATGGAAAGTAGCTTGGGACTTTCGGTGGTGCCGGTGAAGTCTCGCCTGCTAGGTGAAACAGCTGCTCAGATGTATCAAAAAGAAAAAAAAAAAAGTTATGTAAGTCGCAGATAATCGTATTTGCTTTGCCAGCGCTCAGCTAATGTTTACTTGTCTCTGCTTCTCCCTGTTTACAGCAAGTCAGAGATTTCTTATCACTTGGCATAACATCAGTATTTTCTCTGGTAATAGACAGCACTGAGGGCAATACCCTCAATGTCTGACATGTTACAGGAAGGATGATGATATGGACACAAGTTGGGATGTCATGTGTGTCGTCATTTATTACTGAGGTGCTAACAGTGTGTTGATTAGGTAAACTGGACCGAAACAATTGATTCTCACTAATGCATGACTGTAAATGATCAAAATCAAAGGAGCAAATCAGCAAGTTACATTTAAATAGTGTGCATGTTTGAAGGGCCGCAGAAATATGGCCAACAGTATAAACTGACCTGACAACTCTAAATGTAAACAGCGGAAATTATTTCAAGAAAAAAAAAAAAAAAAAGATTTCTGAAACTCCTTTCTCCTTTTTGTCTCTTCTTTTTCAGATTCTATTGCTACTTATCCTTGGATCCTCTTAATATCCCCTCCAGTCTGAAGAAGTAAACTTAGTCCATCTACCTGTCATAAAAATGGAAATGCAGAAGGTATCAAATGGTAACCACCATGCTGCTCATTTGGAAGCAGGGTATGTGTCCTATTTGCTTCCTTCCTGGTTGTGTTAATTTATGCTAAATGAAGCATGCTCATGTGAATTCAATTTTATGCCATTTCTAATAGCTTCTCTTGTCAACCACTGAAATGGAGCCAGTATCATATATCAAGACAAAACTATGACTCTTAAGAGAAGCCAATGTTATTTTAGGCTTGATTTACTCTACGCGAAATCATTTTCCCCAACTGCAGAACTGCAGTGTTTACTTTTTCTTTTTGATGGATACTGCAGAGTCAAACCAGAGGAAGAAAAGTTCCTGCCCCAGAAGAGCAATGGGACAAAGACGCCACAGTTCACAGATGTGAGTATGAGAAGCTGCTTGACTTTGGCATGTCTACATAAACCTAACTTGATGCAATGGACTCAGGCCCTAAAGTAACTGCCAGGATCAACCTTATACAAACATATTGTTGAAAAATAGCTTCATTAGTAATTTATCAATAGAATTAAGTCAGCTTTTTGGAGCTTTTGTCTGCTCAGGCTTGAGCCCTTTTAAAGCTATATTCTTAGGACCAAATGTAGCACCAAGACAGGCCATATTATAGTATTGCACAGTGGCCCAGAATCACTTACACAATAAAAAAAAAACCCTGCAGCTGATCTCCTCTGAAGACAATATGCATCGACCAATACAAATTACTGACGTTTTTATTATTATCAGTTCTGCTGCTTCTCCCTCTTGGATTTCTAGACATTTAGGATTTCTCATGAGGTAGCTGGGCCAAGCAGCCTCTTGTTTTTGTATGTGTTCTTTTTAGCTTTCTTTCTTTCTTCTGGCTAAGACTACCTTCCCATGAACAAAAATGCACAAATGTTTGCACAGTTGTCCAAAACCACCCATACTGTAATACCGAGCCAGTCTCCCCAATTACGGCGCTATGGAAAGGGTCCAAAGTTGAAAATGTCGAAAGTTCAATAAATAGCAGCCACATGTGCAACAGGTGAGCGATTGTCTGAGAATGTGGGCCCATGTGAGAGGAATCTTTTGTACACTACTAACTAGTGGAAATCCTCAAATTCATTAGTTTTACAGTATATTCAACAGTAAGTGAACGGTTAAAATTTTGAATGTCCAAACAGCTAACAGTTAAAATGCCTACCTGCCCGCTAACGCCGCCTGAATTATCTCCTTATGCCAGACCAATTTATCTCCCTCGGCCAGTCCTGCCTACAAAACCACAGAGAACAAGTCGGTATATTTAACAGTGGCTTATATTAGTATGTAAACAGCTTCACGTCCCAAACTACCAGCTAGTCCTTTCGAAACTACAAATCTCACAGTAGCAGCTGCCAGCTGTTAAAGCGGCTAGCTGCCATCTTGTTTATCTTTATTTTTCCAAAGAGCTATCCCACCTGCCTCGAAAACATTTGACAGCCAAAACCTGGCCCCTGGATTGATTTCCTATTTTACATTCGAATGACACAAAACTTGCTATGCAGTGCTTTCAGACTGTTTCTAGTCACTTTCAAAAGCAAAAATTTTGCCAATAGTGGAAGAGAATGTGTGAGTGTAAATGGTGCTGTACACTATAAATGCTGCACTTAATAAATGTCCAGCCTACTTGAGAAATGTATATTCTTTTAATCTTTCAGTCGCTGTAGTGCAGCATGTGCAGTTTTAGAATTTGAATTTTGAATGAGCACATCTTTAAAATTGATATTCCAATTTTGTGTCCTTGCCAGTTTGAGGGGAAAACCTCGTTCGGGATGTCCGTCTTTAACCTGAGCAATGCAATCATGGGGAGTGGCATTCTGGGCCTGTCATACGCCATGTCAAACACCGGCATCATCCTTTTTCTGTGAGTATCACTGAGCTAGTACACACACACATGTACGGTTCGTCAAGCAAACATATGATGCAGACAGACGGATAAATAGGCAGATACCCGCCCACTTACCCACCCACACCCACACACACATACCCGCCCACTCACACACACACGTGTTCTGTACCTCAGTGGTTCCCTGAAAGGACAGTAGACAAACGAGTGCACTGACTGCCATCAGGTTAAATATTACTCAACATTTGGCTAGGAAATATTTGTTCCCTTTTTTGTCAAAATATCACAGGTCATTTTAGTAAGTTTTCCTCCCCTAATGCTCATTGACTTTGTCAGCATGGTAGACCACTCTTCTATATGGTCCACATTACACATATGTCCTAATTTATTGCCTCTCCTGCAGTTACCTCATAATTTCTATTATGTTTCTTTTATATTTCTCTTGTTCCTTTTGTCCTGAAGCACTTTGACACTTTGGTTTCAAAAGGTGCTATATAAACAAAGATTTACCTACTTCTTCACCTCTAAATTACTTTGAAATATCAAGGAAAATATATCAACCCAGTGGCATTTTGAAACATATATGAACTTTCTGCATAAAAAGATCAAAGAATCATCTGAGAGTATTATGCATTATCCCACTTGTGTGAAGTGTGGCACCTGCGTTTCATCCAAATCAGCCTGGAAGAAGTGAATGTACTGTAGAGCCAAACATGGCCTCTATCTATTTAAGGTACATCTGGTGTGCTGGCACAGCCATAAGTTCTGATTAAATTACACGGCAGTGATAGTCTTGTATCGTAATTTATCTTGGTAAGCAGGTGTATGAATGACTGCACCTGTCAAACACACAATATGAACACGCTCTATTCAAGGAAAGCGCTTCAGAGAGTCAGAGTCAGGTTCAGCTGCAGGACAGCACCATGAGAGTTGGTTAGCATTCAGAGTCTTGCTCAAGGACCCTTCAGCAGGCAGGTTTGAGTCTTTAACAGTCTCTCTAATCACTGAAATTGTCTTGAAAGAAATGTAAGAATTAAAGACGTGAATACAGAGCGTGAAGCAGAGTTGAAAAGCTCCCATATGTGGTAAATGACATCAAAGGAGGTAAAAATGATGGAGCACAAAGAGCAACATTATGCAGAAAAGCAGATGTAAAGTAACTTTGATATACAATATGAGACAAAAAAATATTTTCGCTTGAATTTCACGTTTACATTTTCAATGGCCAAGAGGTCAAGTATTGCCAGATGGTGGTGATTTTTCTGCCTTAAGCTGATACATACTGTGCAGTTTCAACAGAACAGGTTCAAAGAAATGCTCTTATTACACTGCAATCTGCAATGTCCAAATTGTCTGTGCTCTACAGGATCCTGCTGACGTGTATCGCCTGCCTGTCCAGTTACTCTGTTCACTTATTGCTGCGAAGTGCTGGAGTTGTGGGTAAGGCCTCTGCAAAAGGCAAAGAAATCCAGGCCTATACAATACAATACAGTTTAGGTGGCCACATTACAGCTTGGATATCATATGAATCCACACATTATACATGATGCTCATTTAGATTTCCCCATTGCATTGATGTCAATGTCCAATGCCAGTTTTCCGACACTGTTGTTTGTTGGTGCGTTCAGGTATCCGTGCCTACGAACAGCTGGGCCTGCGTGCTTTTGGACATCCAGGGAAGATCCTAGCAGCTGTCATTATAACTCTACATAACATTGGTGGTAAGACCCTGTCATTTGCATGTGGTATATTGCTTCATATATATTCTAGGACACATACCCTCAGTTACTTTCGCAATGCAACAGACAACGCATGTGGAAATGTTCCACAGGCCCGTGACTGTATTTCATCTGTGGGAAAGTACAACTTCAAACTTCAAACTTCAGCCTTGAAATGCAAGTTTTAATATGGTTTAAAACCCAGTAATCGTTGAATCGATGGTATCAGTATCAACATTCCTATCAAACCCTCACAGATACATTACGGTTAATTTGTGGCATGGAGCAGTAAAAATATGTGTCCTTACTTTTTACCTAGCATAAATCTGTATATATGGCTGAGATTCAGGCTAACTCCAGTGATGCTCCAGTGATGCTTCACACAGTTCACACAAGCCTTATTCAATTGGCTATTATTGCTGTGGTTTAGAGGTTATAGCTGAATGCTCAAATAATAACACAGTCAAGTCAAAAAGGCTGGAATGCAAACCAGATTAAAACACATCAGGAGTCAGGTGATATTTTAGGGGTTGCATAATTTTCAAAGTCATCGCATTGCAATACTTTGGGGAAAAAGAAATATGGGACCGTGTAACAAATGAAGATTCAAGCTCAAATCAAAACATTGGTGTTCTGCTTAAGTTGCTACTATTTCTGAAGCCCAATGTAAAATGTCTTTTACAAACTGTCTTTCCTCAGTCTATTTATCTCTTCCTCCTCCCCAGCCATGTCCAGTTACCTCTTCATTGTGAAATATGAATTACCACTGGTCATCCAAGCCTTTCTTGGCCAGACTTCAACCTCTGAGTGAGTACTGGTAACTGCCTTTAAAATCAATCTCATAAACGGAGTCGGGATATTATTTTACTGCCATGTTTTTTTTTTCTATTAGTCTTAAATCCTCAAAAAGACACTCTCTGAACATGCCTGATTACAAGCTATTATGTATGTTAATAATCTCACTTGTACTGCATTAGGACGTCATTAAAATTGTCCTGACAGTTTGTTAGAGATGCATTTAAGCCAAACTAAATATAGCCTCATAACATTGCTACACCAACACTAACATCATTGCTGTGAATATTAGTGTTGTTAGTGTTCAGTTAGCTGAGGTTTTACAGCTCTAGCTAAAGGCAAAAAAGTCCTGCACTTGTGTTTCACCTGGTTCACTATTCTCAGAACAAAAAGAGAGCAATTCTTCAAGAAATGGTACAGTTTTGACAACCTGTCCTCGAGCTCGAAATGGAAAATCTGATTTTACACAACTGTGTTTTTGATCTAACCGCTGCTTCGGACTTGGTGAACTGGATGTTCCAGGAATTTTGGCAACATGACAAAACCAAAAAGCTTTAATGCTGACTCCTCCGTAATTATTTAGGTATTTATTTTTCCAGAGTCCACCTCTGGGACCCACACTGCTTTCAATCATTCTTTAAATAAGTGTTTGTTTGTTGTCTCCAGGGATTGGTTCATGAACGGAAACTACCTTATCATCATTGTCAGTGTCTCCATCATCCTCCCTTTGGCGCTGATGAAACACCTGGGTACGTCACTGACCTCTAACCTTCAACATCTCACGCTCTGTTGAACCTTTACCTTTCCACTGACATCCAGTGTCCACAAAGTGAAACTGATTGGCCCACCACAGCACCATCAACAGGCCAAAAAGTCCCCAAGCTTCAAGCATTAGTGTCTCAGACACCGCACATCACACACACACACAAAACGTTTAGACCCAGAGTGACTTCCACCAATCGTGGGGGACATCATAATCACTGGTAATGTATTATTTATTTTGTCAGTTTTACTCATTGTCTCTCAGGTTGTGGCATGAAAAGACTACTGGATGGTTGGTTTATTGGTTACTGGATCTTTTTCAAGCCATTCAAGAAACTGAACTGTGTGATCAAAATGCCACAAAAACATGTAATAATCAGTGTAAGAACTAATTTTTCATCTCTATCTCAGCTGTATCTCACACCTGCACAAACCCACTTTGGATGTGCGAGATTCACATTTTCATTTTTGTTTGCTGTTTAAACTATTCAAATCCTAATCAGACAGATAAGAACCAAGCTGACTGCACAGGATGAATCTTTAATCTGCCTAATGAGCATCTTAAACCACCAAACATCCCAAAAAGATGACGCTTAAAGGTTCATTCCACTTATTTTCAACATGGGCCTTATTTCCTAGTTTTTGCCATCATGCTGATCGATTCTGATCAAAATTTTATCAATTACCTCATCACAGAGCTTTGGCCCTCAGTTTGCAGGGACTGAAACAGTCAAACCAAAAAAGCAGTCAAACAATAACCTTTCAACAGTAAAACACATTGCAGTTACACGCCTTTAAGTAAATAGATGCAATTTAACAATTATCACAGTCTGTTAATAAATTGACATTTGACATTTTTTCTCATTGCTCTCAGTTTCCTTTTACACACTGCTGGCTACTGATCTTCTTCTGTGTTCAAGTCAAATCAGAAGAAGTGGGATAGTCCATAAACAGACTGCAGGATTTATTGCTCACATGTAGTACATAGGGTTAATTGTATTAGAGTGGAAAAAAGGATCGTTTTTACCTTGCACTACCAACATCAGTGGATTCCCTGCTACTTCTGTTGATACACTTCCAGAATTTGTGACACCAAGTGGGAGACATTGTGAATGCCCCCAGAATCCCACAAATCCTACTTGTTAGTGCCACTAGGAAGTTCATGTGAACAGCTTTATTGAGTCAGAGGTATTTACGGGAAATCTGATATGACATGAATGTGGCATTAGACTATTTGAACTTTCGACTTCCTAACTATGCAAGTTAAAAAAAACATATCTGATACCATAACATACTCAATTTTCAAGCAATGGATAACTGGAAAATCAGTAGGCCTTGTTGCAGCGTGAGTGTTACTGTCCTGAAAAGACCTGTTTTAATGACTTCTTGGGTATGGCTGAATTTTCCTTTGGATTGTATTGGAGAGCTGATTGCAAACTGAGGGTACATACCTCAGCAGTGAATCAGTACATATGGTACTCCTTTTCATCTAAATTGATTGGCATGATGGCAAAAACTATGAAAATAAGGTCCTGGGTGAAAACAGCTGCAGTAATCTTTATACTCCACTCTTTCTCAACAATGTTTCTAATTCTTACTGGCTTGCCTCCTGCAGGGTACCTTGGTTACACCAGTGGCTTCTCCCTCTCCTGTATGGTCTTCTTCCTCTCTGCAGTGAGTCAGTGGGTCATGACATTGAGTCTATGACCATGCCTGTATGATGCTTGAGAAACAAAAAATACCAAGATTATTATGGAGTAAATCTGCCATAGTAACAAAATATTGCACTATAACCTCATGTAATGCAACATTCTCTTTTTATAGTGTACATTTAGTTTTAGATACCAAATGGAAAATATATTCTTCCATATACTATAATGCAGTATTTAAACATTTCCTTGGGTACATCAGTGAGTTCTAGCCATACCTGTTGCATGATCAGTCAAAAGTGAACACAATGTCGCTTTAAAGGACACTTCATCCAAACACAGCCCTTTTCACACTGGCCAAAGTAAGCCCAGGTCTCAAGTTAGCCTCGATTTTACACTTGTACATATTAACCAAGGCCTTACAGTAAGCCCTGAGTTAAGGATTCACGGTTTATAATATTTGTACCACAGTATTGATTCAACAAGGAAGATCTTGTAACCTGGATTCTAGCCTGAATTCACACTGCAGACCTTAACCCTGACTTTTGGGGGAGGATAACCGGGGTAACCAGGGAACCCTGCTCAGGAGTGAGGTTTAGTAAGCCCTGAGCTCAGGGTGGGGATATCCCACATTCTTGCAAGCTGCAAGTGTGAAACAACTGTTAGCCCAGGGCTAATGGAGGTGTGAGCCCAGGGCTAAGTGTAGTGTGAAAGGGGCTATTGAAAATTCTGTTATTACCTACTCAGCTGACATGGAGGTGTGCACACAGTAGCCAAATTTTTAAGTTTAAAGTTCCTTTAAGTTAGCTACAGGTATGCTTCAGACATCAGTTGCTTTATGTTGTTGTGATACCTCTGACACCTATTTTCCAATTTCCTCTGCCCCTCTCACACAACCTCTGTCCCTCTGTCACTCACATCAAGGTCATCTACAAGAGGTTCAACATTGCTTGCCCACTGGAGGCGTTTGGCAACTACTCTGTTAATGCCAGCATCACAGAGGACATATGCACGACCAAGTTCTTCACCATCAACCAAGAGGTCAGATTTCAATGCATTGCCATAAAAATTATCATTTCAATTTAAATTATTTAGTTTTCATTATCCCTGGTCCAAGCAGAAGAAGTGCCCTCTGACCACATATGGTCAGAAGCTATTTGTGGTCAGGTCATATTTCCTGGGGCACCCCCTTCAATTCACATGGTCACCCAGTTGGCCATGTGAATTGAAGAGTTCATGTGTTTCCTGCAGCATGACTTGACCCCATGTGCATGGCAACCAAGTTTAGTTTTCCTGTTGCGTGCTTTTCAGACGGCATACACCATCCCCATCTTGGCATTTGCTTTTGTGTGTCACCCTGAAGTGCTTCCCATCTACACTGAACTGCGCAAGTAAGATGAAGATGTCTTTGCTCTTAAAAATTCATGCATTCATGACACAACACATACTGTAACAGCATCAATGAGCATTTCAGGTGAGAGAAATCATGTACGTTTATTTTTTTCAATAATGTAACTGCAAAGTTACGTGTGAATATTCCATAACACCCATACACAAGCCTTCAATTTACAGTCTTATATTTCATATAAGACTGTGAGATTATACAATTTGAGAGCATCATTCAACTGAAAACCTAAAAGACTCAATTAGCTCTTCATCAGACTGGTTCATTTTGCAAACCTTCGACTTTTGTTGCAAACAGAAAGCTCAGAAATGTATTTGATAGAATCCTTGAAGCCTACAAGTGGTGTGCCAAATAATGAAAATACCTTATGAAATAGCACTTTAGACCTTAAGTTACTAACTCACAATTACAAAGTTCACTACACAGGCCAGTCTTATTAAACAGAATCCCTCATCCATGACAAAAAGAGATAGACTACTTTGATTCCATTCCATTTCTTTCTCAGTATGACCTTTTCTTAATGAACAACCAAAGCAATAACTACATCTCTAACTCATTGTCATGTACTGTATTCTGAAAAGTTCTCTGCTCTGTTTTTTCCCCTAAAGCCCAACCAAAAGGAGAATGCAGAACATCGGCAACTTGTCCATCCTCGGCATGTTCATCATGTACCTCCTCACGGCCATCTTTGGTTATCTCACCTTCTACGGTAAGGCCAACATCTCAATCCACATTAGTTCAGTTTATAGTGACAGTGAGTGCCCACAGGTTCTGTACCTGTGGGTACTCAATCTTGTATGTGTTCTTTTACTTCGATCCTTGTGAGAACTGGTTTGATTCTTTGGAGTGATGTTATTTTAAAGAACACAAAGTCATTTTGCAGTTCCTCACTTCTGCAAGGGTATAGGTAGACTTTAGGATTAATATCAGATTTAGGATTAAGTCTAAATTAAGGTACGAGTAGTTTAGAATTAGTACTTCATGGAATTAGGGTTGAGATTAGAATGAAGATTGGTTTTAGGTTATGGTAAGGGTTAAAGTTCAGCATTTTGGGGAGATTATGGGTTAGGGAATGAAAGTAGTCAGTGGAAGTATAGTAAAACAAAAGTGTATGTGTGTGTGTGTGCAGAGAACACTGAAGCGGAGCTCCTCCATACCTACAGTAAAGTGGACCCTCTGGACACTCTGATCCTGTGTGTTCGGCTGGCTGTGCTGGTGGCCGTCACCCTGACTGTACCAGTCGTCTTGTTTCCTGTAAGAACACACTTTTTGACCACAATATCTGTTTCTTACTAGTCTCTAGTGTTTATTACTAGCTTAAAGATACACAACGTAGTTCTCCTTGTAAACACACTTGGTTTTGTTTACATTTAAAATTTCACATTGTGTGTGTCCTTGAGGCCTAATAAACATGTTGAACGCATATCTTACCTCAAGACATTTACAATTTGGAATAATTTGAAAGTTTTACTGGTTACATCAACGTGTCATGTCCTTCCCTAACTCTTCTGCTTCTGTTAAAGGAATACTCCAATGATTTGGGCAAATTACCCTTTTTACGACTTATCCGGACTGAGACAAGATGTTCAATACCATTTTCACCTCTGTAAGTCCACTGCTTTGGTCCCGATGAGCATTTTCATGTTAGCTTAGCATAAAGACCTGAAGTCTACAGGAGTCATTAGCTTAGCTCCATCAAAGTAAAAAAAACAACCAAACAAACAAAAAACCTTACAGCAACTCCGAAGCTGTTTTCTTCACACAATGTATCATGTTGCTTGGCTAATGACTCCAGTAGACTTCAAGTCTTTATGCTAAGCTAACACGAAATGGTATCCATAGGAAATCATTCAGTGGACATACAGAGGTGACAATGGTATTGAACATCTTGTCTCAGTCTGGGTAAGTTGGAAAAAGGGTGTTTTGCCCAAAATGTTGGACTGTTCCTTTAATCTACATTTCCTCCTTTGCAATTGGTATAGATTTAATGAGTGAAAGTAGTAAGGGATAATGGGTTTTGCATGGATACACATCATCAGTGTCTCTAATATTTTGTGCTTTCAATGTATAGTTGATTTTTCTCAATTAGAAAGATCTAGAATCGTTCCTGTGTATGTGTGAAAAAGGAAAGAAACGAAGTTGCTCTGCTTTAATCTCTGTTAACCCTAATACTGTGTGTGTTTCTCCCAGATTCGACGTGCACTTCTCCAGCTCCTGTTCCCAGAGAAGCCCTTCCACTGGGTGCGTCACATTGTCATTGCCGTGTGTCTGCTCTTCGCCGTCAATCTGCTCGTCATCCTCGTTCCCAACATTCGAGACATCTTTGGCATTATCGGTGGGAAACTCACACTATACATACAACTGTGCACTTCAAGTCTATACTATAGTACAGCTTAAATAATTACATAGAAATGTACATCAGCAGTATGAAGTAGAGGAAATGAACTTGAATGCATAAGATATATAGTAAAACAACAGAACATTCAACAAAACTGTGCTATCAACTGTACTATGTACTACTGTAATCAACTTAACTCTGGTATCTTGTGCTTTGCATGTGGCTCTCAAATGGTAAACTGGGCATAGCGCTGAGGTTTCTTCCACAATGACGCTCTTTATGAGATAAGTGATGTTTCATTAAAATGGTGTATTGCGACTCCTCTGTGTTTCCAGGGGCAACCACTGCTCCCAGTCTGATCTTCATTCTGCCAGGTCTGTTCTACATCCGCATCGTCCCCAAGGACCAAGAGCCAATGAGCTCAAGGCCAAAGGTGCAGGTAGGTCACCATCTCTCCTTGACACTGTGTTGCTCTGTATGATGGGCTATGATGCTTTTATTCCAAGCAATATGTGTTCTGTTTCAAGTCCAAAATGAACTGCAGTATGGTGCCCTCTGTTGAAACTGTTGCCACACTGTAGGTATCATTCAAACTTCTAGAGGATTTCAAGTATTTCTTGGACGTAAAAGTTTGTTAACATTGGAAATATTTATGAAAATTGAACCCAGGTTTTCACTTACATTGGATTTGTAAAGATGCAAAAAGTTTAAGTCAGACTATTTAAAGGGTGATGAAACCAAACCTGAAAATGTGAATTCTGCTGCCATCTAGTGGTTGAATTTTTTAACTTGCTGCAGTGATGCAGTGATGTAATTGTGCCTCATTTAGCAGTCCTGCATCAATGTTGGGTGTGATCAGAAATGCAACAGATCACACTTATGACCACACCCAGCAGTGATGTCAGGTGTGGTCAGAAGTGCAGCAGAGATTATGCTTTAACACACAGAGGTCAGTGCAACAATGCTCTTCAGGATTTCATAACCCTTTAAAACAAGTGTATGTAAAGAAATTATATTGTTGTATATTAATACTGGAATGAGGAATAAATGTTAAAGGTATATTCACGGTGGACCAAGTGTTTCCATTTTAACATCTCCTCCTATGCGTGTTTTCAGGCTGCTTGTTTCACAGCTTTGGGCTTCATATTCATGACCATGAGCCTGACATTTATTGCGCTTGACTGGATGAGTGGGGTGAAACGAAGTGGCGGCGGCCATTAAAACACATCCCGAAGCCCAACAGCAAGGACAGCCCACCGCTGTGCCCCTGCTCCACTCCTCTGAATGGGGGAACCGGATTCAACTACTGCTGGAAGGCTATGGATTGTCAAGGGGCGTTGCGAAGACCGTTTTCACACCAGTTCAAATCAAAAGGACACTGTACTCTTCCATGGAGGCAGGCCAGAGTCTAAGAGGAACCCAGCGGCGTCCCATCCTCCCAGGATGTACTCCGCAGAGATTGATCACACACACTGTTCCTCTATTATGCCTGAAGAGTCGAGGGACATGCTGACCATGGAAGCCCCTGAACCACTAAATGCTATTTCCCTAAAAAGAATGGAAGCTGAATCTAGGTTAGGTGGTGTATAATAAGAGAAATATAAGAAGCAAAGTCAGCCAATTGTCTCAACGCAAGGCAATTTGATTGTTTGATTATTAGAACGTTTCCTTGGGGAAAATATGTATAACAATGCACTTTGTGAAAAATGTTATTCAAAAGTGTATTTCTCATCATGGCATTTCACATTCTGTAAATTCCCCAGAGAGCCATGATAAGTCGCTGAACAAGATGTGTTTACATAATTCACTTAAATTGATGACAAATTAATGGCCTTTTCTTGTTGCCACTTGAGAACAATCACAAAACTACAATGAGAAGGAAATCAGTGAGATATTTTCAGAGTATTTTATTTATATTCTCTCATATTGCTTGATGCGGGATAATGATGTTTTATAGGCTGTAATGGTGCAGTGAGTCTGTTTTGCATGGCAGTACAATGATTATTGCTGTGCTTTATCAGGCACACTAATGGATTTTTAGTTCTCTTTTTGTTATATTGGTGTTTCAATTAATTCTGCAGGGCAGTATTTGGTAAACTGGAAAAAAACAGAGAGTACCAACACCAAGGCCTAACATGAAGGTCATGCAACGGTCACCCAACTAATTTGATATGCAACTCATTTATGTGGCTCTTTCTTCACAGCACACATGGATGTTATTTAATAATGATTCAAAAAGATATGTTCATTGTATAGTCCAAATACATGATACCTGTCAATAAGAAGTATTTGATTTTTTTATGCAATGTAAGCCAAGCCTTTTTATCAACTGGTAATGCGTGCAGAAGTAATACAAGCAGACAGTGCAGACAATATTAGAAAACATTTGGCCATTTGTGGAGGACATGAATGTGCACTAAATAGACGGGATATTCTGTGATAACGGCCCATTCAGGCAGGCTGAAAGCTGTTGACCAGGATCAAGGGAACATGATTATTAAGGGGTGAAACCCAGTTCATTTCCTAGTTGCTAATAATTTATGGCAAGGCATCACTGTTCATTATCACTGTCAGGGTATTCCATTTTCAATAAAGAAATGGTTGTCAGTATTATCACTGTATTGCTTTTATGTCTCTTGAAAAACTTGGGGGAAAGCTTAGAATAGCTAACTAAACTAGCAAGCAACTTCTGGTTCATCTAGTGAGATTCCTATTAAGCTTTAAGTTAGAGGGCTAGACTAGGCTGTGTTTCTTCCACATCACTAACCACTGCATATCTGATACCATGATGCTACAAAAATGTTTCCTTCCTAGACAAGTTAGAAAATAAGTGAGTTAACTCTTTCTGTAATGGATGAAAAAGTTTTGATGAGCATATGTACAATGTACAGGATAGAATTTTAGGTAACCAGGAAAACAGTAGGGATCCATCCTCACTGTTATTGACGCACATATCGTATTCCAAGAAGTAAACCTGTATGTTTTTACCAGTGGGCTTCAGAATTGGTTACTTAATTAACTAGGTACTATAACAGAGCTTACAGTTCTGTGTTTAGTACATGCTAACACTGGAACAAGTATTCCCTCAGTACCCAATCTTGCACATGAATAAGTAACAGATGAATACTATGTGTATATGTGCTATATGTGTACCTTTCAACTGTTTTGGAATGAAGCAGGTGTCTTAGATGCAGGGTTAGGGTTCCTCTCCTCGCAGATGTAGTCATCTGGCTCCCCCTACTCCCACTTGATGCCGAATTTACACACAAGGAGAAAAAGGTATATATGTATATAAATTCACTGATTATGATTTCTGGCAAGTTTGTGGACAAGATGATCGTGTGTCCCGACGGAAAATAACCTTGATGATCGCTTCAGCTAACATCAACTTTCTTTTATGTATTCAAGTCATTTTTGCCATAATGGGAATAGTTCCAGCAGCTACAAAAGCAAACCTCATTAACAGCTCAGCTGCAACTTCTTAATTCATAGACTCACTTAATGCATGGCATGTTTTGAAATATGTATAGGGTTAAATATCTCTCTTAATACCATCCAGGTGTAAACACACACACGATTACCTAATTGGCCAATTTATCATCATGCAATTGAGATGTAATTTGTAATTTCATGTCACTTTTTTGGCAGTCGAGACGAATATCTCTTACAAACAGCTCTTTAGAGAGCAGAACTCTTAACTTGAAAAAGTATAACATCTCAAACTGCCCATGTCTGAAACTGGAGGGAACTTTACTTTGATACAAGAAAGGACATCCTCTCTCAGTTCCGCCGCTGCCCGTGAGCAAGAGACAACAGACTGTTACATCATTCCTCCTTCATAATCACAAAACTGATATCAATGATATTAGTCTTACATGATACGACGAACTGTTGATACACGAACCACGTTTGTACAGACTGGTTTTATTTATTTATTTATGTTTTGAGATTGTCTACATTTGTCGTCACGTGACAGGAAGTTTGCCTTTTATGCGTTTACTGGAATGGCCAATGAACGACGAGTAAACGAAGACGACGTTAGCCAGTGGCTGGTTCAAAAGGAATTTAAACAGTAACGTCTCGACTGGTGCTGGAAACGTACAGTCGCATAATACTCTGTAGGGAGCGGACGGTTTGGGTAAGCTTGTTTACTTATCCCATTATTTTTATAGAAAGAATAAACGTTAATTATTCATTCTCGCAATTTTCTACAATAAAATGAGATTGCTGCATACTACAGAAAAGAGCTGAGTAACGTTGTCTTTCATGTTCGAGCTAATGCAACGTGATATAATGTTAGCTAAAGTAGAGTTTGGTTTGTATGCCCAACGCATGGTTAACGTTATAGTAACTTATCAGGGGAGTTGTCGCTTGAAAACTTTTGTGTTATTCACTCTTGTGTGGAGTTACACCAAAGTAGAGTAAGTCAACGTTAATCTGACAATTTAGTGCTTCTTGCTAATTGGCAAACATGCGTGACGTTAACCTATAACTTACTTGCTTTCTAGCTAAAGCACGGTTTAAGACTTCTTGTTTTAACTTCTAGCTAACTATGGTATTTGTAAGTTATACCAATTTGTCATTTATCAATGTTTAGATTTGTTAGGTTTCTCGATTGTGAATTTTAAGCATTGTATCACCTAAAACTATAAAGTGTAATGGATGTTTTTGCGTTTAGGTTAGTTGTCGCCTTCTGGCTACATAATGGCGCAAAGTGACTCCAATGATAATGTTGCCTCCGACTGCTACGAGTTCGATGCCCCGTCCCATGTGATTGACCTCAAAAGCCTGCATAACGCAGATAATGCAGACAGTTGGTTTGGTAAGTTTTTATAAATTTGTGTTGGCAGAACCAGCTGCTTGCCACCGTATGATTAACAGGAGTGGCTGATCATCTTTAGCTTAACTGCGTTTTTTGTCATATTCAGCTTCATATATGACCCCTCAACTCAGTCAAGTTTGAAGCTTGTGAATTATTATTTTTATTTTTGAGTTCATATTCGATATGGGCTGTGGGATTATTAAGTCTAGGCCTGATGTGATAGCCCGAACGGCCACATGATTGCGCTGCAGACCCTTAGCAGAACTGTGTCCCAATCTGTAACGTCCCAGTATCCTCCTATTCTGGACTCACACTCAAAATGGAAGCAGTGTGTGTCAAAGTTCCATTGTTGTGATGCATTTTCTTGGATTGACTGAGACCGTCATTGAGTCCCAGTTTGATTGTAATGAAAGACATGTATCTGCATTTATCTATGATGCTGCATAGCAGAATTGGTGACCAGCTGTTTCTTACTGTATGTTATCTTGATATTTCCTCCAAATAAGTACATATTGGTGCTGTTTGGGCTAGTGATGGAGGTGCCATGTTGATTTAGAGCTGGTTGCTAATTAAACATTATCTGTTGGTCTGCATCACAAGTTTATGCAAAAGATGTCTAATAATCAATAAAAACAATAATGATGAAAACTGACTATTGTGTGCAGAAGAGCAGGCCAGTGGAGCAGATGCTTGCTTGGCCACCCCCTCCAGACATGACCTGGCTTTGGGGGGAACAGAAAAACTCAACCTGCCCACAGCTATTGTATCTCCTCATATCAACAAAGACTTGGACTCTGGTAAGTTTCAGAAGTATAGCTGGCTACTTAGGATGCACAAATAATTGGCTTCATGTCAGACTAGAGTTTAGCCATTGGCCTGGGCTTGGCCAGTGACTGCTTTGTTACCAAGCATGTGTCTTGGGGGAGGCTGTGTGTGAGATATTGCTGCAAGCTTTTGCATTCTACTTTGGCAATGAGACAAATTACTTCATGAACTATTGAACAACTGGAATGTGGACGCAAAGTTAGGTGTTGGCATAGAAATGTTGTCCATGAGAGGTCACAATTGGCGGATTCATTAACTGATTTCCACAAGGAAGGCTGTCGTCAGGCATGGTACTATTATAACTAGACAAGCTTTCATAAGAGTGTGTATGGAGAGATCACCAAGATACCTTAGTGACTGGGGAAACATACAAATTTATTCCAGAAAAGATGCTTTATAACCAACAACCTATGTACTCTGCATACATATAGATATGTGTAGTGTAGCTACTGGAACAGATTCTAAGGAGCTTTTCAAGCTTAAAAACCCCCCCCAAAAAACAGGGACTTCAGGCAATCAGTCTGAGGGATTAGGGATGCAAATTTTGTAAAATATTTCTAACAGTTGCTCATAAACCTATTATTAACTGTTAACTGATAAGCTAAAATGAACTTGAAGACACAACTAGTTTACTATGACCCATTTTTAAAAAATTCCAATGAAAGATATGACTGAGGAGATTTTGTATTGTGGTTCAACATAACTCACCAGTCCTTGAAAGCCTTTGCAAATAACCACACTAATTAGCATCATATCTGCTGCAAAATTATAAATGTGTCGCACATTTTGCAACGGACATTCTCACACTCATCAATAAAATAGCTGCAAACTGAATTCTGCTTTGCTCACTTCATCTTAGCCACTTACAAAAATATGCCGGTAACTCCCAGGGATGGGGGGAATGCGCATGATCGGAGACTGGTTTTAAAGTAATGGTGCCCTCATGTGTTTCATTTAAATCAGAATACTTTATTGATGCCCGTGGGGAAATTAAGTAAATATTGGCAAAAGTACAAAATGTCTTGCCAGTTCTTGGTTACTTTATGTGAAATTAACCATTTGACCGAGGGTTAATCGGTAAGACTTATTATTAATGGTTAACTGGTTGATTAACATCCCTATAACGAACATTCATACTAAATATAGTATTTCACTTTATTTTGTTGCTATAGTATAGACTATAGGCCAGTACCACTTGCTGTGAGTATGCAAGTGAAAGAAATTCTAAACTGTGGGTTCATTACTGGGAAGAAAAGAAAAAAATGCTCCCTTTTTGCTACTGTAAGCTGAATTCTAATGTGTAGTTCTGTTAATGGGATTTGGTAGTCTTTGTGATTTGGGTAACATGAGCTCATGTAAGATATGTCTATTTTAGGTTCCAGATCACCGCCTGCCAACATCGTCACATCCTGGGGTGATGCCCAGCCAAAGAGAAAGACCTCTGCTCAGCCCCCTGCCCAGCCATGCAGGTATATCTTTGTGAGGACTCATATTAGCACACATTAGCAAATTCCTTACTTTTCATGGTTACAGCAAATGTTACACTGTCCTGTGAATTCAATTCTTTACTTAATCCTGACATGAACAAAGTAATTACAACTTGTCAATGGTTTTTCTTGTGTGGTTTTTGATCTAAAGGGTGTTGAAGCGCAAGGAGGCAACCGGTGCTCCAGCTGCACCACCAGTAAAGAAACACAGAAGGTGAGTGACATCACTGCCTCAACTATGATAAGACATATCTATAGTATGGATAGCTGACAGTGAAATAATTCTGAACATGCCAGTCAAAGCTGCTGTCCTACCATTTACAGCAGTGAGACCGTAGCTCGTGTAAGACCATTTCGTCCAGGTAGAAGGTGATTCTTCTTGGTACTTTCTGTCTATGACTTGTGTTAACACTATCGAATTGAGGCCAACTGAGTCACTTTTTCCAAATGTTCTAACCTCCTTTGTTTGGTTACTTTTCTCACATGGTGCTAGATAGAAAGGCTGTAAACTGATCAGAAAGCAACAGTTTTTCAGTGTATCAGTTTGCATTGTTTTCACTGAATTCAGATAGGAAAACCTTAACTCAGAAACAGAATTAAAATGTAATGGTAACACAGTTACAAGGATCTAGTACACATTTCACATAATAGTGATGCACGCCAAAGATGTATTTTTATTGTAAGGCTACTAACTGAAGGCTTGTAAACCTAGATGGTAATAGTCAGCTCACTTTTTTTATAGGGATGTTCGATACCACTTTTTTTTCAGACCAAGTACGAGTACTCACTCTTGAGTACTCACTGACACAGAACACTGATTCCGCCAGTACTTTTGATTTGTGTGTGTGTCTATATAGATATAGATATATAGATATAGATATTTTCAGTTACTACAATGACAGAGAATTTTGAACAAAGACTTTTTATTTTTTCTCACAAATGAAAGCAGCACAGTCAATTTGCTGGTAATGACAGCTGTTGTCATGGTGGCATTACATACAATGTTATAGCCTAATACACACTCTGGTATCGGTACTCGCCCATCCCTACTTTTTTGCATTGCTTAAGTTGTTTTTTTTCACCTTATTGAATGTCATTGCAATCTAAAATATTGTTTGTGGGTTTGCTCTGTGACCTTAAATGGCGTTTCTCAGCCCATGATTTGATAATAGCGGTTTGCTGAACATACTCACATATGACAACAGTAAATGAGACCCAATGATTTTATATCCCATTCCTAAGTAACACACACACAGGTTAATGATTGCCTGCAGGGTTTTTTATTATTTATTATTATCATTATTTGCTTTTTTTTTTTTTTTTTTTTTTT
>OMKZ01051232.1:0-21383 GCA_900302535.1 Neoniphon sammara | reverse complement strand
AAAAAAAAAAACATAGCACAGGACCAGTTTGGGCAGTCCAGTTCCTTTTGGTCAAATTTGGTAAATGCTATCGGATAGGGCTAATACACTGAGTTTTGCCTCAAAGGATTTTAACACACTCCACAAGGTTCTATAGACCCTTTTACTGCCTATGTTATCAAAAGTATGCATGTGCATTTTGGCAACAGAAGTGATGTGCTACCCCATTCATTCAGACAAGGAAAAGGAGACTACAAAGTTGTAAACGCTGATATAGAAGTGTGACCAGCATCAAAATGTCCGGTTGTTGCGTGTTTGACTGTCAGAATCGCAACTTTACCAACAGCAGACTGAAGTTTTACCGAATTCTGATGGGATCACGGCCGTTTCAGAGCAACAGGACGCGTCTATCATCAAACCAGCCATCAAACCTATTGACAAAAATTGGACTGAGGGCACAATCAAAATCGCTCATGGAATATGTAAATATCAGCAGCTGGAATCCTAAACCATCAAGACACTAGATTGACAGGATTGAGTTACAGGGAAAGACACATTTTGATGTGATGAGGGAAGTAATAAAGGAGAGAAAATTACTGTAAAATAGAAGCAGATTTCATGTTTGCATAACTATATCATTTAACTCTGAGCAAGCTAGAAAAGCAACAGAACAAAATAATACTCACCCTGCCATGCAGGTAAAATTCACTTCCAGTGACTTGTATGCTTGTAACTTCTCTCTGGTGTATACACTGGGTTTCTCCACCAAATACATGTATATATCTGGCCACTGAACATTGGGCCACTTACTAATGTCTTCCACCCGCTCAGTAATACCATATGGATCTGGAAGTCAGTTGCCGTTTGTCAAAGCTAATTTGTTCAGGTAATTTTTGCAATTTTTGTGGTTAATCCCCTTGCGTAGCTTGACAAACTATTACACTCCTCCATACTTCAGTTTCCAAAATGCATGCGTATCCTTACCGACATCATCACTGTTTACAAACAGTAAAAGGGTCTATTATTTACAGGGATTTGTTTTTTTTTTTGTTTTTTTGTTCCTCCAGCAAAAGTTCCATATCTAGGCCTCGTTTTTGTTGTTGCGTAGTGAAATATTTTCCATGAAAAGTCAGAATTTTTTCATTTTAGTTAAATGTTAAATCTAATGTGTCTGAACAATTCAAGTCCACCAGCAGCAAGACGTTAAAGAACACTCAACATAATGAAGAAAGTTTGTTCAAAAAGCCTGTAACTTAAGAGCGGGGATGCTATTAGTTCTCATGGTGGCAAAACCTGAGATAAGGCTTCAGTTGAATAACTGGAAATCTACCTAATACTGGAGTTTGACCATGTGAATGCTACCAAGTCATTGCTATAACTGCCGAGTTGCTCCAGCAGGTATTTCCAGATGTGTATACAGCTTTAAGATTATGATAATGGCCTCTTGCTGCCAACAGGGGGTGCCAGAGAAGAAGGTTCTTCATCCCACTGTACCAGAGTCCCCAGCTTTTGCTCTTAAGAAGAGGGTTCGCATGGACCACAAGGTTGAGGAAGTAAGGACACATTGAGATTGTACTGTTGTGTTTAAAGCTAACACTGAATGAACACTGAATTCTGTAAAGGTCATACTGAATGTTCAGTATTATAACTTTTGTTTTCTACTATAATCCTGCAAAATTGTACTTTTTGTTTTTAATGGGTAAAATGCCTAAAATTTTTACTTGGTGAAATGGTAGACTCTTTGAGAAGTTTATGTAGATAGCTGTGTACATTAAGTGTATTGTATTGTGTGTTTTGTAATGTTGTTTCAGGTAAAACAACCATCACCAATCAAGGCCAAACCAGTGCCTCACTTCGGCCTGCCCTTCCAGCCCCGGCCGCAGGAGAAGAACCATGTGGAGGTCTGTCCTTTCTCCTTTGAGGAGAGGGAACGAGAAAGGAGGGCACTAAAAGAGAAGAGACTGAAGGAGATGCAGAATGAGGAGGTAGAGGCTCACCTCCATAACTTATCCAGATCCCAGGATTAAGCCATATCTTTTAGCCGCAACCCATTTATGTTATTCGCTTGATCCTTTCAGGTGCCAAAATTCAAGGCCCAGCCACTGCCTGACTTTGATGTGGTGGTTCTCCCTGAGAAGAAGGTGTTGGAGCCCACCAAGCCCGAGCCCTTCAGGCTTCTTATTGATGAACGGGGAGCTGCCAAAACTGAACGCTGGGGGCAGATGGTATGCTGGGATTTACCACTAAAATGACAAGAGCCCTTGTTTTTGGTGCATGGCATTGTATTTCTGTTTTTTTTTGTTGTTTTTTTTTTAAAACTTGTGTTTCCCTCTTAGTTGAAAGAAGAGCAGAAACGACAAGAAGAAGCAGCCACATTCAAAGCAAAACCCAACACTGTAATTCACAAAGAGCCTTTCCAGCCCAAGAAGGAGAACCGGTCTGTGCTTGGTAAGATACGCCTTCATTGTGTGGCAGAACTGATGGAAAATAGAATTTCAATTGTGGTACAATCGTGAAAAACAGACAGAATTAACCAGGTCGTGTGTTTTTTTTTTTTGTTTGTTTTGTTTTGTTTTTTAAGTAAAAAGTCAAATCATTTTGGAAAAAGGCTTTATGGTTTTTAATGACCACTTAGTTTTCAAAAACATCTGGTCCAAAGGTTTCAATAAAGATGCCACAATTAAAAGTGACTTGGTTGGGGGGTAATCCTGAGCTACAGCAGCCTGGCATGATCACACTCTGTTTTGTGACATAAACAATGCAAAACAAAATCAGAGTCTGGGCACTGTTGGATTGAAACTGTTTGGTAAAGGGGCAGCAGCAATGTGCGTTTACAAAATATGTAGCAGATGATTTGATTAACTGTCATTAGTTAAATCATCCAATACACAAACTAACCATAGGATGTAGTATGAGAGCGCCAAAGCTATTTTTTTTAATAAAGGAAAACCTCCTAGTTGATGTCTTGTATTTTCCAATTGATGCACTGTACATTCTCGCTGTTGTCACTTACGCCTGTAGCTCCTCAAAGGACACTGATTGGTCCACCTGTTCTGTGGTTTCCAATCGAACACTTTGGTTGGAACATGGCCAGATGGTTTTGTAGTCAAATGATCTTGCGAGCCTTCAGAAACTATTGTTCCTTAACTTTAGTATTTTGTGATGTTGCGCTCTGAATGTGAGCTTTTTACCCCTCAGTCTACACAAAACACAAGAATACAAAAGAGAAAACATTTTATTAATTGTTAAACAATTATTAAATGAAAAGCAAAAACTCAACTTGGATACGTCAGGGGCAGTGTGCCATGTAGATTTTAGGATTCTGAACAGCTATCAAGTCACTGAACACCTTCACTAGGGTTCAGGTTTAGCAGGGCTGTGGACATTGATATTCATGTTGTGATGCCATTTCAGAGCTGATTTGTCATTGTACTTAGTGTCACTGTTCTCTTGGAACAGAAACTTTCACCCTAATCCAAGGTTCTCCTGAAGACACATGCCCTCCTCTGTAGGACCTTCATATATAGACAGATGTGTCTCCTCCTAAATTATGACCAGTTCATTTGATTGGCCACAGATGGACACTAGTTAAGTTGTAGAAACATCTCTGATGTGGGTGCACCTTAACAAAAAGTTGAAGAGGATAAGTTGAATGACTCAAAATATTCTCATTTTTGAAGTTCTATAACTTTTGAAAATAAACACTTAACTTTATGCATGATTTTGCATTGATCTGTGACAAAAGTAATCCTAGTTTATAAAATTAGAATTTGTACTGTAAGGTCACAAAATGCAAGAAGAAACTCAAGGAGAGAAAACTTTCCTGAAGGCATGATACACAGTGATGTCACGCCACTGTATTATGCTGCCAAACACAAAGCATCTTTATTTTGCCTTTTTCTTTACTTCACCTCTGTGTCTCCTGCCTTCATCATTCATCTGTCACGGCACTCCATAGAAGGCATTAATTGCTCCACAGTTCCAGAGCCCTTTGAGCTGTCAACAGAGCGGCGGGCCAAGGAGTGGCAGGAGTTTGAGCGGCTGGCCAGTGAGAGGGAGGCTGTCAGGGCTTGCATGGAGGAGGAGCAGCGACGGGAGGAAGAGCAGCAGGAGAAGGAGGAAATAGCCAAACTGCGCCAAGAACAGGTGGGTGCAAAATGTTAAAGCCACCACCACAGGCTGGCTTTACACGAGAGTATCTTCATAGAGGATCTGTGGGTTAATTTACTGCATATTTTGTTTCAGATCTTTAGTTACCTATACTATGATGATGGGCTGTTTCTTTTGGTGCTTTGACTTTTTTCTTTTTTAATTGTACTTTTTTTTTGCCTACCTCTGCAGGTCCATAAGGCCCAGCCCATCCGGCGGTATAAACCTGTGGCACTGAAGAAGAGTGATGTTGCACTCACTGTTCCACAGTCACCCAACTTCTCTGACCGTTTCCGCCTGTAACCTGCACAATTTTTGTATATTTTAAAATGCTTTGTCAATTTTGTTTTTATGTATTTTTTCTAGTTCATTTTGACATTATTCCTAACAGCTCATAGCCCTGACTAACTCAGTTTTAAATTGTACAGGCTCAAGGAAGAATGTACCCAAACTGTAAATAGACCATTTTTAATTCTTCTGAGCCATCAGTGCAAAGATTGACATGTGATAGCTATTAAGTTGTCATTTGAGTGGTTTGTTCTTGCGTAAGATTATCTTTACAGAAACTTGACATTTATTTTGATTGGTTCCCCATACCTTTCTGTTCCTATGATGTTGAACTTCTCTTAATGTCTGTTTTTCTTTTTTCTTTTCTTTTTTTTATTCTAATAAAAACATTTAAAAATGCACTTATGTTCTTTTTTCCCCCAAAAAACAATGAATGATTTATAAATTTGCATGGAGACATTGCAATGATCTTGGTAAAGGAGGATAAATGTTTGAATCAAACTGACAGGCAATGTCTGTCAAGTATATACAGAAAACAGCTGAGACAGCTGCAGTAGCTTCTATGTTAGTGGGTTCAAGAGTGGGTGGAATGAAGCATCAGTGTAAATTATGCTTATCTGCTTAACTGTATCCATTAACTGCTACCCTAAACTAGAAACTCCATCCAAACCTTAAACTTAAGAATTTATTGGTACATCTGCAGCATTACCTCTGTCCTACTTACTGCTCAGAGTACAAGTTCTGTAGCAGTATTTGGAATCAGTCAAACTGACAGAGGCCTGGATGTGCAGCTTCACATCCCTTAATAATGCACATTTTCACTTTGATTGCCTGCAGTATGTCATTTCTCCCAACAAAAAAATCCCCTCTCAATCCCCTTTGGGGCAGATATGCTGTCTTGGCAGTGAACCTCAAAATGAGGTGGAAATTCTGAACTCTAGTCCCTGATTGGACCAGCAAGCCCAAGTCACTGCCATCCTCTGCCTCTCAACTCTGTTAATGTCTTCTGTGTGATGCTCCATGCCCAAAAGCTCATGCATCTGCTGACACTTTTGCTTTCAGATCTCTATTGAGCCAGTAATCTCTAAGGCTAGTTTACTTTTGACCTTCTCAAATGCCTCTTGTTGTGTGTTATCTCATGCCCAGTTTTTTGTGACTAGGTTACTCAGCAGTGTGGTATCTGCAAACTGAGGGAGGGATTTGGTATGCCCAAGAACTGTTGCACATTGATGACATTCTGGATTGCTGGCATGTCTCACCTTTGATGGTGCTGATTTACTGTGGGTTGAGCTGTATGCCCCCCAGCACTTACTCAATTCCACCTACAGGATCTCTGTATTTTTTCTCTTAGTGTCGGGTTGGCCACGCTATGCAGTGAATCATTGATCATGCTGTGCCCTGTCCTGGCCATGGACGGGATTAGCGTCTGCATGACAGATTGTTCCACTTTGTCTATCCAACAACAGAGACATAAAGCTCTGAAAATGTTTGTGTGAGTAGATGCCAAAAGGCAACACTGACGTGAGCTCCCTGCTTTCTTCTGCCAGAGGTATTTACCAGAATCCAGGTCAGACGTCTAGCTTTGCAAGTAGTTTAGTATATTCAGCTGTTCGAGCAACTGGTCCACTGACAGGAAACTATTTATTTATTTTGCTTTGTGAGGGCATGACAGATCTTTGTTGTTGGGTTTGGACGCAACTGCCATGCCAGAGCATCACTTGGTGGGCCTCTCTAGCTGAGAAATACAGCATCTTTCAGGTGTAACAAGTCCCTGCCCTCTAGCCCTCAAATGCCAGAGAGAAACCTTTGGAATGCATCTGTATGTGCTGGTGTTTTCCTTACCTTCTCCATAAGCTGAACAAGGTGTAGTTCAATACATGCTTCCCTCTTCAGCAATGGCTTAACCAGGCTGTTTATGACAAACGTCCTGAATCACATTCCAGTCCTCGCTGAGCTCTTAATCTGACTTGCAACTGCCTGTCAGGGCATCCAAACAGTCTCCTGCCAGCAGGTTGCAAGGTGCTGTTGTTTAAAAGTTCATCATTTTTCCCTTGACCTTTGCCTTTTGAGTACCAGCCAAGCCAGTGTCATCTTGATCCACTTCTCATAAGAAAAGACTGTCCTCTATTGCCTATATCCATGGATAGATATCTATAAAGGGAAATGAAAGTTTATATGTAGGACTTGAGCACCTTTAAGACAGAATATTATTCCAGTGTTTCAGTATGCCGTACGATTGAGCTATCAAAAGCCAGAGCAGCAGGGTTGTCATCACTGCACCCACGAGCATGCACAGAGAAATTTGGTAATGACAGATTTATCAGATGAGTGAGAATGCACTGCTTTAGATCCAAGTCTAGTAAAACTGACTGGTATGAAAATGAATACTGGTAAACCATTGCCCACAATGATTACACTGTTTACAGATCAAATTCTTGAATTGTCCTGAGGTGTTTACTGCGACTGAAATGGCTGTGAGTCTGTCCAGCCTGCTTGCATACCTTGCTTATCTGCTGCTACTCTCTAGCCTTCCCGGCCCTTGTTGTTCTCCCTTCACTCCCGCCTGGCTATTTCTGGACCTGGGACTGGAAGGGAAGGATAGAAACCAGTAGACTGGATCCTCTCTGTTCCCTTGTGCATACTGGCTTTCGACCCAAAGGATTTGGACAATTTCTTCTACGCTGCTTTCAGAGACAGATCCTGATTCAGCAGGTATGGAAACCAAGGAGTTGATGGTTCAGATAATGTGTGAAGCTGGTGTCTAAGGGGAAAGAACAGGTTGTTATGGCTTTGTTTACTACATATGACTGGATCTCTTGATAGTAGTTTCCTGTGTGTAGCCGGTCTTTTCTCTTATGTGTCCCTGCCCCCATTTCTCTCATGTCTGGGATTTTTGGAGGCCTCTTTAGGATTTATTCGGTATGGGTTCGGAGCGGAGCCAGGTACCAGCCCCCGAGAGAAGCTTGACCACACTAGAGGCCAAAATAGACAACCTGGCTCACCGACTGGAGCTGCTCCTGGGCGCAGGACATGGTGGCTGCCCCATGTGCCTGACGTGCAGCGTACACATTCACCAGCACGAGGCAACACAGAGACAACTGGCTGCTCAGTCCAGGCTGCTCGAAAAACTGGAGAGGAACATCAGGGAGATCCAGAGGAGCCTTGGCATGGTCAAAGGTTGGTACAATGCCTTTTGAACTGGATTTTTAAATGCATGTTGTACAGGAACAGAACACCAACGTGCACAGACTAAGCTTGAGGATTTTGATTCCTGAGGCCTGCCATTAAAAAAAATGTCATCAGTGACAATGTTAAAGTTTTAAATGAGAGTGAACGGCCTCTTCGCTCCTCTGTCCTGAATATGCTGGTCTGTAACCAACTTTACCAACAAGTGCTTATGTACAAAAAATATAAAGCCTACAGAAATAAGCTTAAGTGCCTGAACCAATGAAGTGAATAAAATGTATGATCTAAGTGTATAAACAACAGTAGTAGCCTGTCTGCAGGGAATCTATTCCTGCTTATCTATTGCTTATAGCTTACACTAGATCGCAAATTACAAACATTCTCATGGAAAATTACAAGATTCCAAAGAAACAAAATGCACACCCACTAATCGGAATGTGGAACTGGCTATTATCCCCCCACTACATGGTTCTACGGTGTCATCATTTTGACAAAAATGACAAGTGCTGAAGCACAAATTACACTGTATATCCCTGAGAAAACAAAACTATCTTGGTTTGGCACATCTGGAAGAAGCTAGTGTGGACTAACAAGGATTGACAGTCTGAAAAATCCAACAAACCTCCAAAGCCATGCAACTATAAATATCTTTTGTTTTGCATCTGCACCTTTCTATTTCAGCAGAGGTTTATTTTCTACAACATTGATATGGTATTAAATTTAACCACTTGTTCAACCACTTTCACTCGACACTGGATCACAAGCATCAGTCTCTCCCATCCACATACATTGCCTTTTAGCACTATACTTGCAGTGCTCATCCTGCACTCAGTAAATAAATGGATTCCAGCATGTCATCTATTAGCCGTCCGAAATAATATATTATTTCCATTTAGCTACACACATATCAAACCGCTGTCATTATTTGCTTACTTGATTTTTAATATCGTTTGACAGTCTTTTTATTTTGCGTTTTGCAATATTCTCTGTGTTCATTTTGTTTACACTGTAAATACTGACTTTGTGCATCTTTACCTAATATGTAATGAGTTCTGGTATGGTCAAATGACAAAAGAAGTGTACAGTATGAGTGACGCATATTTTTTCTCTAGGTACTGGGGCAGGTCAGAGAGATGAGGACGGGGTTGTGACGGGCCCAAAGCCCACTGGAGGAGGGACTAAAGTGGATCAGCCTCAGCCAGTGGAGAAGTCAGCAGTCGATTCAGTGGCAGCCACATCAGTGCCCACTAATCAAAACGCCACAAGCACATTTGTTATTGAAAAGGTTATCTTTTCTCTGCCTTTTAAAATGTTGGATTGACCAAAAATATTATACATGGGTAGATGTGTCCTGTAAACCTTCTGTTATAGCTTGAATAATCTTACCTTCCCCTGGCTATATGGAAAAATGTAACTTAAAAAAATAATTGTGCATGGTACAATAAAATTACATTCATTTTATTTTGCCTTGTTTATTTATTTTTTGCCTTATAATCATTAAACCCATTTGAACTGTCTATTTTCAGAGCAACACTCACAATCAAGCATGGGACCCCCAACAAGCCACTATCCACACCCCATCCAAGAAACAGGACGGAGCGGCAAGAGCTCATCTGAATAGTCCAAACTCCCAAGATGACAAGAGTCAACCTATGTTGGAAGTAGCCGGGAGGGCAGAGGGTGCCACAGCTGTCCAATCAGCAGCTGTCAACCCAAAGAGCCAGGGCATGATTGGACATAAAGCGCCGGAGCCTCAGAAGCCCTGCAGATTGGCTGTTCCCATGGTGACAGTGGAGAGTCCCTCCCTCAGACATGTTTCCAGCTGTCCAGACTCTCTTCAGAGGTAACTGCAAGGCCCTACAACAAGACCCGTAATATTCCTGCCCAAAAGTTTTACCACTTTTCTATTTTACAGAGAAAACTAAATGCAACATGTTCCTCCTGGTAAATTAAATTCTGTTTGGCCCCAGTTGTTGCTGCTAGACACTTCAGTGCTTGGTTATGTTACCAGGTGATGGACTAGCTTTGCATCCTCACAAAATTTGTCTAAAGAGTAGGTAGCACATTATAGGTTGGACCCATAGTGAATGGTTGTTTCGTAAAAGTACGACTCCCTCCAGCCCAGTTTAGCCCTGAAACGTCCCTTTTCCCTACAATACCCATACATCTGAACTTCTGCTGCTCTGCTTCCACTGGGATCTCTTTTCCACTCTGCTGATACAGTGGGCTCTAAGCTCGTAACTTTCAGTCTTTATCCCCCATTTGCATCTGCCATTAAAAGGAATTTTGAGCATACCCAGGACGCACTGTGGACAGATCTGATTGGTTAAACCAGTGCTTAATGTTAAATGATGATTAAGTTAATGAGATGGAAATACCCAGGATTCAAGCTTTTTGCACTGTTATGCCAAGTCTGCCTGCACCAAATAAAACCAAATAAAATCTTTTCTTCTACAATAAGTAGGCAAATGCACAGCAAATGACTAATATCTCTAAAATGTTCCTCTTTGGAAATGAAATTCCTTCCTGTTCTGTTAATACAAGTTTTTTTTCCATTCTAACTTTACAAGTTTCCTTTCCAGACTTTGCATGCCTCAGCACATTTTACACCTCTTACATATGTCAATCTGTGTTTTAACTGCTGGTCTGGACTCTGCCGTCCTATGGCTGTGGCTGTAGGCTGCAGGGCTCGGGGCCAGTAGACCGAGGCTATGCTGCTGTGAGGGCTTCAACCCTTGGTCCTGATCCAGATTCTGGGATCCAGATCCGAGTGATCTCCCCTACAGCCGACACAGCCAGAAACACCTTATCACCACAGACCTGCCACAAAGTTATAGGTAAGAGGACACGAGCACAGAGTGTGTGAGTGTGTGTGTGTGTGTGTGCTCTCTTACATCTAAACTTGAAGAATAAGTTGAGTTTTTGACCTTCGGAGTGAGGACTGATTCCAGACTAACTAGTAATACTAAACATCTACTAGTAAATCTGGAGCACATCTACTAGATATTCTAGACTGTTTTCTTTAACCTTTATTAATCAGTTAAAACACACTGATATTTAAAATCATCATCTCATTTTCAAGTGTGACCTGGCCAAGATGATTCCAGACTACAAACTAGTAATTCTAGGCGACTTATGCTTGTAATTCTGGAGTAAATCTACAAGATATTCCAATTTTACTGGGATTAAGTTTAGGATTAGGATTAATTAGGATGGGTCTGGGTTACGGAGTGAATGTAGCTGATGGAAGGCCCTAAAGATAGACTAAGATAAATTTGTGTGCATGCATAAGGCTGAGGGTGCTTTAAGCATGAGGAGGTGCCTGCATGACAAGCTGTTTACAGCAGCATTTAATCACTCAGGTTTACTAGTCAGTTCAACATCAAAATGATATTTTCACAAGTAGAAAAATACAATTGTGATTAGTCAGGATGCAGCTTGGACAGCCGAGCCCAGGTCTCTTTGTGTTTATTTGTCCTCCCTCAGATGATGTTCCTCCCCAGCCCGCTCCATTCCCCCATCGGTGTGTTTCTCTTCGTTCCTCCTTGGTTTCCGACACGTTCATCATCCACCAAGACGTCCTGGGAGGGTGAGGCCTGCGATCTCAGCTCTTAACCTCTACTAATGTCCATTGTTGCACTTTTATTGCTTTGTTCCCTCTCCAAACCTCCTGATCATGCATTTGTTTAGTCATTCATTCATTTAGTAAGTTCATCAGCAGCAGCAGAAAGAAGGGATAAAGTGTTTTCTGTGTGTCTCCCGCAGCGGTCGCTTTGGAAAGGTGCACTACTGCACAGAGATGTCGTCTGGACTGAGGCTGGCAGCCAAGGTCATCAACACTCGCAACGCCAAAGAAAAAGTGAGAGAGGGAAACAGAGCGAGAGAGAGGGAGAGAGAGAGGGAGAGAGCTCATAAAAGCACCATATCAGTTCAGAAACTTTTATTTGAGGAATTAGGACATTTACAAGCTGTGTGTGTGTGTGTGTGTGTGTGTGTGTGTGTGTGTGTGTGTGGCAGGAGATGGCACTGAATGAGGTGCAGGTGATGAACCAGCTGAGTCACGCAAACATCCTCCAGCTGTACGACGCCTTCGAGACCAGGAACCAAGTGGTGCTGATCCTGGAATTGTATGAACTCTACCCTCTGCTGAATTCTACTTTATTCTACTCAACTCTTCCAAGCTCTACTATACTGAATTCTGCTCTACTCTGCTCTACTCAACTGTGCTCTATTCCACTCTATTGTTTTGTTGTACTCTACTCTTTCCTACCTTGTGCTTCACTCCGTTGTGTTCAGAGGAGTTTTGAGAAAACCGCTGAAAGTTTTCCTAAGTGAAGTGAGGACATTTTGGCTTGTCCTTATCACTTTGAAAACTCATCATTTTAAGGTTGAGGGTTAGTTATGGTCCAGGTAGGAGAATGATGACAGTCTTCTTCTGGATTCTATGCAAGCATGTGTGTGTGTGTTGTGTGTCAGTGTGGAGGGAGGCGAACTGTTCGACAGGATCGTGGATGAAAGTGCTCCACTGACAGAGGTGGATGCCATGGTGTTTGTCAAGCAGATCTGTGAAGGCCTCCACTACATGCACCAGATGTACGTCCTCCACCTGGACCTGAAGGTCAGACAACAACACGCCCACATACGGCAGACATGTAGGGGAAATATTTCACTCTAAGGGATTGTAAAGTTATTTATGTAACTGTTATGTAACTGAAAGAAAATGACTGTGACTGTATTAAAACATATTGTAACTGAAAGAAAAGTGTAAGCGTAAATAAGTCACAAATGCATATCGCAATGTATAAATGCACACACTATCTTTTTGCTTGATACACAACAGTAAGACAAACTGTTTTATCTTTGCTTTGCATGATGATTTCTAGCCCGAGAATATCCTTTGTGTGAATCGCACCAGTCACCAGGTGAAGATTATTGATTTTGGACTGGCCAGAAGGTAAGATGTTTGGCTGCAGCTCAAATTCTCTGTGCAGCTGCAACTTTACCACAGTGCTTTGCTTACAACCACAAAACACTTCATACTACTGGCATAAACAAAAAAAAAAGTCCTGGCTCTTATTTATTTCCTTAGTACTTCTCTACAGAGTTCAAAAACATGAAAGGTAAACCTCTATATAATGCAAAAAAAATCATTTATTACAGCCTTTAAACCTGCATTCTTTTAGCATTCCACAGGCTTCTTGACACAAACACAGGCTAAAAACACGCAGACCACATGCGGCGCGTTTCGAGTGTGTGCTCTTCTTCAGGCAGCACTGGCATGCGTGTGAAATCCCGTCCAATATATAGGAGAAGCCCAGGAGAGACTTCACAACACCGAGGGGGAACGCGCTCCAGCCCTTCCCCACAGTCACGTCCTCAGACCCGCAGCTGTGCGCACAACCAGGAGCGAAGGACGTTCCTGTGGTAAATCTCTCAAGCGAAAGACCACACCCACACCACACCTGCCCATGACTCCACAATTAATGATGGGAAGCTCCCCTTTTCCTATATGTTGGACAGGATTTCACACGCATACCAGTGCTGCCTGAAGAAGAGCACACACTTGAAATGCGATGCAAGTGGTCTGCATGTTTTTAGCCTGTGGTTGTGCCAAGAAGCCTGTGGAATGCTAAAAAGAATGCGGGTTTAAAGGCTGTAATAAATGAATTTTTTGCACTATATAGTGGTCTCCCATTCATGTTTTTGAACTCTGTATTGATGCCTTTTTTGGGAACCCAATTTTCCACTATTTTGGATGTTGCTTAGTACCTCTCGAGCATTCATGACCACTAAAGGATCACATATTTATTCCACCTAATGTTAGTGACCTCTGACCCTTGAACTTCTACCTCCTGGTTGTTTGTGATTTAGGAATCGCAGCTTATTCTGCTGATGAACACGGATCTGTCTGTTCAATTCAATTCTAGATAAGAGTTGGATGGACGTCCGACATGTAAGGAATATTTGTTGTAAACTCGTCGGTTGTTTTGTTGGACAGATACAAACCACAAGAGAAGCTGCGTGTGAACTTTGGGACACCAGAGTTTCTGGCTCCTGAGGTGGTGAACTTTGACTTCGTCTCCTTCCCCACAGACATGTGGACTCTCGGTGTGGTCACCTACATGCTGTGAGTCCAAAGATGTGACAGTCTTTCACTCACAGACTAACTGAATGGTAACGTCACAGGTAACGTGACATAGGACAGCTTACTTTGTATTAGCTGATATGCACTGCCATCAAAAACAGCCAGAAAAGAGCGCTAAAGGGGGAATTTGGAGGGATTTCTCTTGCTCAGGTGAAGTATCACAACTATAAAATTAAACTTATTTGTGTATAAAACGTGGGTTCAGTTCCTTTCTGTGTTGAGTCTGCATGTTCTCCCTGCATTTTCCTGGTTTCCTCTAGTCTGGATTGGAGATTTTAAATTGTCCATAAGTGTAAATGTGTCTCTGGACTGGCAACCTGTCAAGGGTGTCTCCCTGCCTTCCACCCAGTGCATGCTGGGATAGCTGCCCCCTGACCATGTCCCTAGATAGGAATAATAAGCGGCTTAAGAAAATGCATGTGCTTGTCTGTTGTTACGGTGCAGTGTGAGCGGCATGTCGCCCTTCCTGGGTGACGACGACTGCCAGACGCTCAGTAACGTGCTGGCAGTCAACTGGTACTTTGATGAGGAAGCCTTCGAGCACGTTTCAGCTGAAGCCAGGGACTTCATCTCCAATCTGCTGATCAGAGAGAAGGGGTAAGGGACAAGCCTGCCTGGTTTAACTGTCCTGCAGTGGAAATTCAGTTTACTCAGTTTAAGAGCAGCTAAACCCCAAACCCAAATCTGTGTGAAGCCTGACCTCTAACGATGAAAAGAAGGGCGCCTGGTCTTTGATGGCAGGCGATGTCACTCCCTCTTGTACGCTATGGGTAGTGACATCAGCTGCCACCAAAGGCCAGCCAACCCCACTTTTCACCATTAGAGGTCAGGCTTCACACAGATTTGGGTTTGGAGGTTTGGTTACTCATTAAATGCCTATTATACTTTGTTTGTATCTTAATCCTAAGGAGTCTGTAGCTTCTAAGGAGCTTTCAACCCTTCTATTCTTATATTCCTCTACATCTACAGCGGCCGACTGAGTGCAGCCCAGTGCCTCAAACACCCGTGGCTCAACAACATTTCAGAGAAGGCGAAACATAACAACATAGTGCTCAAGTCCCAGGTCCTGCTCAAGAAATACATGGCCAAGAGGCTGTGGAAGGTCAGTCTGCAGCCCTACTCAAACACATCCTGTAACAACATATGTGCTCAGTGCTGAGATGTTAGTACATGGCATGTGCTGTCAGGATGTTGTGGGTAGACCATGCATGCAATGTTCGTGTCTGAAATTTATTTAATGGTTTTTTTTGGGGGTTTTTTTTTTTAATTTTGGCAGAAAAACTACATCGCGATAGCAGCAGCGAACAGATTGAAGAAGATCGGCAGTTCAGGATCTCTGACCTCGCTAGGAGTCTGACTGCACAGTTGTTCCTCACACCTCCAGAAAACCCACAAACAAGCCACTAAACTGGATTTAAAGCCACAGCTGTGTAAGTAGACTGTATGGACTGTACCACAACCAAGCCAGCTATAAAGCACTTATGTATTAGATAATGTTTGGATGAAACTCTCTTCACAGCTGACTGCAGTTTAAGTCTATGGATTTTTTTTTTCCCATCATTAATGTCTACATAATGTCTGCTGCTATCAGTCATACGTGGACCTGTGTTTGTATGGATCTTGTCTCCTGAACAGTGAATTATATTATTCTGTTTGACCATTCTGGCCTTTAAATATGACCATTCACAGAGATGCATATATTTAATATTTTGATTGAGCATGTTTTCAATACACTTTAAAGCCTCTGGTCCCCTACTAGCGGCCTTGGTTGTTTTTTAATTGAATTTTATAATGGAAGTTGTTTTCACTTGTGCTGGAGAAGTTCGACCTTTTCACTTTTCTAGGTGGTGAGTGGACCACAGGAGACTTGAGCTTTCTTTTGAAGATGAAAAGCCCTTCTGAGGAACATAACACCGGGGCGATGCTTTTACAGTGATTTTATTTGTCATGACTGAAGCCAGGCCAAACACACCTACCGCTGATGCATTCCTCCTAATCCAGCCTTGTTTGCAACTGCACTGCATGGCATGAAACAAAAACCAGTCCGTGTGCCATGTGCATTCAAATCATGGCACCACTGATTCACAAAAATAGAACCTGAAGTGTTCAATTCACCATTTTGAGCCTAGTGTTTCTATAAGGCTAAGACACGCACATATAAATAATACAATTTCAGTTAGGTTCAGTGTTTTATTAACAAATGGGAAAAAGCACAAATATGATTGTAACAGCGAGACATTACAACAATTTAAAATTTTGCACTTTGGTAAATTTAGTAGAACTTTGATGACCAAGATCTGTGAAAAAGGTGAGCTCTGATTTCAACATGAAATCTTACACAGGGGCTCTGATATTGCACATTCATAAAAACAACATGGGTCTTTGGGATTTATTCAGATAAGACATACAAAATAAATAGGACAGACTTAAAATTATTTAAGCTTTGCCGTTTTGGAGTGTCTGAATTCAGGAAACACTGAATTATAAAATAACTGGCTTTAATACTGAAAAAAGGCACGCTGTCTTTTGTTTTCTCACTCATTCAAACTAAAATTCCAAAATATAAAAAAATTGAAATTTGTCCATGAAGAAGTCTAAGCTGAACTCCTGACGTTTTCCTGAGAAAGAAGTCCAGCTTGAGGCACAACAGGGTAAAATGGATTTTCAACTACAACTAGACTTTTCCCCTCCACAAAGTCTTCACTCCCAGAAACACAAAGAGCTGATCCAGGATTTACCATATATAGTCCAAGCCAAATCTATACAAATGCTTCAGATTTATGTTAATAACCTGCACCAAAACTGGTATGTATGTACAGTTTGATGCCACGAACATTTCCCCAATTGGAGCCGTTGCAAAAACGCTAGTGATCGGAGATGGCAACCACTTTGTTTTCCTCCATACAACTCATCCCAGGATCTTTCTACCCCCGTCTTTCAACCTTGAACTATCTTAAAAAACAAAACTAACAAACAAACAAACAAACAAAAAAACACTGTTCCTGACCGAATTGACATCCCTGAGATTGTCAGCAGATATTGTATTGGTATTGGTAACATCTTACTGTAACTATCTGTTCAAACCGCACTTGAACTGAGACCAAACTCAAACTCTTTGGTCCAGGTGGGACTTTTCTTCATGCTTATTGTTTGAGCATGTCAATGTCATGATACAGTGTTGGTATGATGAAAACACCTAAATTAAGTAGACAGTTCCGTGTAATTTTGGGGACTATTTGCAGAGATGTCTTGTCCTAAAAACTAATCATGTTTTAATAGGGCTCATGACGTTAAAGCAGAGAAACCCAATGAGGAAAAGAAATGGCCTCCAAAGCCTGTCAGTGCCATTTTAATGACGGCACCAATTCTGAAAAAATTGCGGGGCATCAAATGCATACATGCAGGCACTTTTGCTCAAATCTGAAGGATGTGGCCTGTGGTGTGCCAGCTACTGGAGTTCAGGGGTCCACGAATGAAACTGCGATGTATCTGACGCCACCCGTGGTCGGCAGGCCTTCGTGGTAGTGGGTGAGGCGGCCGGGGTGCATGAGAGCCCAGCCTTTACGAGGAGCCTGGATGGAGCAGTTGTAGCGCAGGAACCTGCATCCACCGCCCTGCAGTCACAACACCGCAGCCGGACATCAAATTAGGCTTAGAATAATTATGAGCAATGCAATACCAGAAACATCTTTTTTGTTTTGTTTAGTTTTGTTTTTACATCTGACATTCCAATACTTCAGAATGTTAACTTCAGTCATTAGAAATCCTTGTAATAGAGCACATCAGTCACGTGGTACGACTAAATGCCACCCAGGTCCAGAAGTTATTTCTCTTGTAGGAATTCACTAATCATCAGAATATAAGAGTTTCAAAGCTTGAACTGATTCAAGCAGCTATGCGATGACTCATGTCTAATGAAAACTGATTCACAGAAAGCGAAAAAAATTAAGACAATAAAGCTAAGGTACAAGACTGGACATAACAGGCTTTACAGGGAATGAACTACACATCCCATAAAGCACAGCGCATTCTGGCCCTTGTCTGAACTATATTTTATCTTTAGATTGATTTCTGATGTATTGTACATAGATATATGATTTTATATTGTATTGTTCTAGTTTGACAGTTGTACAGCTCCTAAAGTTCTTGTAAATTTGATCTGTTTGGTAACAAGTTTACTATTGGCTAGTCACGCTAGCAACACTCGTGCAGGACAACAACCAACTTCAGCGGTTAACATCTCCACGGTAACAGCGACGTCTCTGATTGGTCTAATTAGTTTTGGGATTATGGGTATTGTAGTACTTAAACAGGAAGTCAGGAATAAAACACAATTTATAATCTAAGTTGAAATCGGACGGAGGCACATACCATCATTTCACATTCTTGTAGCGAATGGTAAGTCATCCTTGCGCGGTTAATATGTAACAATTCAGAATAAATTCCCTGTTGTGAGTTGGTCTTGCTGGTGAATCAGGTTTTTATTTACAGAACCCAACTGCTGCGCTCTATACAATATTTCTAAATACTGTTGTGTATTATAACATCTTTAGAAATGATAAATACTAGTAAATGTACAGCAGTTCTTCATCCATTATTTTCACAGCAAACCAGATAACGTTAAAATAATAGTTATTGTTTGTCCTTATATTTAGGATGCAGGGAAATGATATGGATGCAATTACAAAAACATGACTACTGGCATTAAGTTTCTTTAGCATGCAAAGAAAATAGAACCAGAAATATAGAAATGACTCAAATGCAAAGTTAAGCTAAAAAAATCATTCAACATACACTGAAACACCAGAGATGTAAATGTACATGCCAAGAATATGATGGCATTCCATTCTGAAATATGTTGTTATGATTTCAGAATCATGCTTTTTCAGACCACTGGGATATTAGTATATATTTGTGTGAAAATTACTATTTTATACTCTAAAATACCCAAGAGGTTTGTTCTATTCAGTCTGTCAGGTCACGTCAGATAAAATAAACGAGTGGATTTTAGGAAAATCAAGAGTTTGGGCCTGAAGGTAACAGCCTGCTAAGCCCAGCTTCAAATTAAGCCCAATGATGGCATTTTTCAAGCCTGAATGACAGTCAGCCCGCCTTGGGTTTGGGCGCTGACGTCAAGCTCTAATGTAACTGGATTCCTATAATGACTTTGCATTCCAGATGAGTCAGAAAGGCAAAAATTATCACCTCCTACATGGAAAAAAAGGAACTGGAATGGCAGTCAAAATTCCAAGTAGGAAACTCGTTCTCAAACTTGAGGTTTCTGAGATGGAGGCAGTTGATGTCAACATGGCGACATACACTGGAAACACTACTGCACTATTGCTTTTAATATTTTTATAATCCTCCAAATAAACTTAAGTTCCACTCAGCATTACATTACCTTACATCTATCACAACACATATGGCAAATGGTTAAACATAGATTTGAAATGTAAAGCTTCACTCGCAGTTGCTAACATCCTACGCTAACTAGCTAATGTTGCCAAATACCTTTGACATAACATCAGCTGTTGTATGGAGAACAGGATTTTATATAGGAGGCTGTAATTGCTACCTACCAGATGGGCATTTCTGACTTCCAACTTTGAACGCAACGCAATACCAAGTCTCAAACACTCACCTGGTAATCAAGGCCCACTTGATTGAGCGCAATGTTTATAGTGAATGTGGAGGCGTCATGGTGTGGCCTTAAAGAGGGCTGCTCATCTGGCTTATACCTAACTACAAAGGCCAAGTCAAACTGAGCCTGCAAACAGACAGACAGAAACGAGTCATGCAAGCATTCGCATAGAAACTGCCAGTCTGGTTGAAGGAGAGAGTTGTGTGTGTGTGTGTGTGTGTGTGTGTGTCCACATATATGCCCTCTGAACTCCTGCTCAATGAGAGAAAAGCATTAGCTGTGCCTCCTGGTTCAGCATTCACTCCCAAAGCTGGAGCAGAGAAGCAGAGATGGAAGGATGGATCACCTGCATCATGTCCCCTAGCCTGTTTTACCTGCCAGGTCACCATCATTTACCTGGTAGTCAACGCCTTTGCTGTTGAGAGCTATGTTAATAGTGAATGTGGAGGCGTCGTGGTGAGGGACAAGCAGGGGCTGCTCGTCAGGCTTGTACCTTACCACGAAGTTCAGGGGAGAGGAACACTGATGAGAAAAGACACGGGGGTCAGCAGGACACATGGGAAGAGGCAGAAGAACCAAGGAAAGGTCGAATGACTTCACAGTAATAATCTGTGACATTTTCAAACTGCATCTCTCTGTCACTGATCGATATAGTCAATCTACGTCCAGTTCTTGAGAGCTTTTCCATTTGTTCTGTACACCCAGCAGTTTCAAGGCATTCGCATGTGAAAATTTATTTCCCCTGAAAAATGTAATTTACCTTGCATTGTGTCTTCGCCTCTTTCAACCCACTGAAGAAAATCATATTGTTCAAATTTCTGTGGCTTGCCTTCCTTGCTTTTCAAATGGTAAAATAACATTTTAAAAACATTTCACATAGCCTACTGATAGCAGCTTATTTAGATGGTTTACAATGAATGGAGATCATTCTTATTTATGATCTTAGCTCAAACTATAAGCATACATTCCTGCTATAAAGAAAGTTGTCAGGTAATTCATTAGTCAACTTGTAATTCACTAGGCACGTTTACCCACAGGGAATTTGCCTGGGGGACACAAATTTTGGCAGGATTAATTCAGAGCAGTGTTAGCTACCATGGCTGAACAGTCACAGAAAACAGCGCCACCTACAGAAACTCAGACTTCATCAAAGTGATCTATGTGAACTGCAGTGAAAAGAAAAACACCCCAGCACCACACAGACGACAAAGGAAAAAAATTAGGTTTTCATGGATCACCACATGGTATGTCACTTCAGCAGAGGGTTGGTCATTTTTCTAGCGCTCATGCATCTGTAGGCATTTATCTGTTCTTTGCTGGTCTGATGAACCACTAGCAACAATTTTTATAAGCAACATACCTCATCTACAAACAGGTAAATTAGATCCAGGTAATATTTAATTCAGAGTCTGAGATCAGGAGGACCATTTTCTTATTCTGCTAATATTCAACCAAAGGAATATACCACAGAGTAATACATTTGACATGGAAATCCCAGTGGGGATCACTGAAGTTTCATCTCATACGTGTCAGGAAAAGTGTGACAAATATTTCACGTTGTGTCATTCTCTCAAAATGGACAAGCAGCAGCGATGAATTACAGTGCAGATTTTTCATTTTCACCACAGACTTTGTTAATTCCTCTGATTAACAGTGACATCCATAAACACTAGAAAAATTCAATAGATGATGTATGTGTGAGTATTTATATAATTCATATTTTAGTACTCCCCTCTCTCCATATAGCATTCGACAACATGACACTAATGCATACTAAAAGAGGTCTGTATTACAAAGGTTGTTAAGGTCACAAGTCTGTGTTGAAAAACAACATATTTGGTTTTGGCAGAGCTTTAAGGCTGAAAACAAAACTCATCTGACAGGCTCAATGACAGGGTAACAGTTGTGCAGCCCGTCTGTTCTCAGCAATGAATATCATAATAGCACCAGCAACTTGTACTTTAAACTTATTCCTGTATTACAGAAGGGATATTG
>OMKZ01051229.1:0-20174 GCA_900302535.1 Neoniphon sammara | reverse complement strand
CTGTCACTCACCCTTTCTCTCTCTTCTATAGGAGGAGTCCATCCTCTCCACTCTGGTGCGTTTCGGGATACGAAGTGGTAAAACCGGTAACCTTGCCATGGAGGTGGACGGACTGACCTTTCATCCCACACACTCTGACATCATCACCAGACTGCTGGAGGTCACGCTAGGCCCCACCCCCTAACCCCTTGACCCTTGACCCTTAACCTCCATCCTATTTAGAAACTGCAGTAGTTTCATTTAGAAGGCTGAAGACTTTAAAGGTGAAGATTTCTCAGATCTGAGTGAATGCATTTCAGTTTTTGTAGGCTATTTTTTCATTTAACCTTAAGACTAATCACAAAGACAACTGAGGCTAATTAGTTGTGAATTCAAGTCACAGCCATTTGAATGAGGCACATGCCAAAAAAACAGAGAAAAAACAGATTAAAGCACTGAAGGAGCCAAACTTCTTGGCCACTAAACACACACACTCGGCTCTCTCCTTTTCTCTCTCTCTCTTGGTCTCAACAAAATGAATAGGGAGGAAATAGAATTTCATGCACATTCCTGACAACACACAGAAGCTGTGTGTGTGTGTGTGTGTGTGTGTGGTTTCAGATGCTACCTTAGTGACCATTCAGCCCTCTTCCTGCCTACCAGAGACAAAGCACAGCAGTCTTGAGGAAAAACAACTGTTTTCTCTCGCTCTGCCTTCTGCCTTGTTATTGCATGTATAATCAATGTTGTGAGCATGTGCAGAAGTTCATGACAAATATGTGTGATGGTAATTATGTAGGTAAAGATGTGCCAATAGATGTGTTATTAACACATCTTTAGCACAAAGTGTGTTGAAAAGTGTTCTTTAAAATCAGTCTGAGTCTGAGTGTTGGTGATGGCCTGTTTGACTGAAGTGCCATTTTGGGCCCAGCTGAATATACAATTTTACAAACAATTACAACATACATATTTTTTTCTCACAATGCTTTTTTTACATTAGAGCCCACTCTGTCATTCACATCCCCGTTGTTGACCCCGAAATCCCTGCTGAAGACTCAGTAACTGCTCATCTGCACTCCCTCACAGTGTTGCTTGTGTGGCAATTCCTTAAATTGATCTTACGCAAAAAGAGGGAGCCTGACACATTTTTGTGATGCTAGCAATAATTTAAGAAGTGAATGTTATTGTTAAGTTAGAGTGGGGATAGATAAGATTTTGTTTCTGTGATATGATTCTGAAAAAGAGGATTTGTCTCTTCATCACTCCACTGGCAAAAGTGACTGAGTTTCTGCCACTGAAAAAACCCACAAAATATAACAATAAGTGTTAAAAATATGGCCAGTGATTTAAAATGTCATTCTAATAAACAGAGAGATGTTATTAGATAATAAATGGCTTTTTGATGAATTGAACTGTGTTGCTACTTCCTGTTCCTGCTTCTATTGCTGCCCAGTGTTTAACACTGTGTCATATACTGGTGTCTCCATGCTTAAGCCAACAAGGAAAATGTGTGTTTGTCCATGTACATGGGAATTCAAGCTTTGCCTCTATACAAAAGAAAACCTTTATTTTCATTATTTTCATCAAGGTATCAATGTGGGTCTCAGAAGTATTTTTTTTTTCAAACTATCCATATGCCTTAATATTTATATTGAGTTATATTGACATATTCTCTTATTATGAGCACTATCAAAAGAGTATTGCTGGAGTAAACTGGCTTATTGCCAAGTTATTCAACAAGAAGCAGAGGTTACATGAGCAGGAAAAAAGATATTTTCTTTACTCAGAGTAGAATTTACCTTATTTCTCTGAGTCATTTCTAAGTGGCCTAAGAGAGGCCAATGCTAGGTGGTTATGTAGGCAGCAGCAAGGTTTCATGTGTTGACTGGGACAATATAAATATTTCATAGAACCAATGATTAAATCTGCCTTTTATTCTAAACATTATACTAATGCATGCACCAAATAGTAAAAAGTACTTGCAATTAGAATTTAGCTGTCTAGATAATACATTCTTCACTTAAAACTCTTGAGGTTTCTCCTCATTACAACATGGCGTTCTCCTCATTCTCATATCTCTAATGCAAGTAACAGGACAGCGATCACTGATGCCAACATCCAAAACACTTTCCACTGCAGTGTTCTCTGGTTTTTGGATAATATGATCTCAATGAGGGTTGATTTTACTGGTATTTTCAAATTTGTCTGGCTTGGCTTTGAGATGGTTTGTGATAAATTAGGATCATTATATTATCACAAACATCACTTAACCAATCTAGATGAGCCTCTCCCAATATTATGTTTGTGAGCGAGCAGATCTGCCAGTTTGCCAGGGGAGCCAAGAACAGCTCAGAGAGGCCCATAAATTTACACTATTGTGAGTTGATCTACATACCCCAATTCTCTTTAATGGAAATCAAGTTAACTTTATTGCCCGGGTTAGGTAATTTCATTGCAGCATGGTGTAAACAAATAGACAATAACAATACATAAAAACGGTAAGGCTTGAATAGCATTAGCTCGATCGAAATTGCTTTTGCAGTAAAACAGCAAAGAGGATTTGCCATAAACAACCACACTACTACTCTTGCAATCCTGTTTGTTCCATTTGTTCCATTGTTTAGAAATTTACCCAAAGAGAGAAACAAAATAAAAGAGAAAGAAAGGACAGAGAGATCAGACTGACAACCCAGACTTGGTGGGTGCTTCAGTCAACTCATCCATGCAAATGCGTTAATCTGTCAAGACTCTAGTGAATACTTGCTGGTGGATGTTCTAATCTGATTCAATTATTTAAACTTTTCATGGGGAAATGCAGGAATGCCTACCAGATTTCCCATCTGGTTGAAAAACATGTCACTGTCCAGTCAAAACCTTATCTCCAATTTTGGTGATTTTCATGTTTTAGCTTAATTTGAGTATTTATGTGATTTCAGAAAGTTATGTGAGTTCAGAAAGTTCTACAGTCCTTGGAGTTTTGAAACCTTTTCAAAACTAATTTTTTAAATCGAAAATATACAGTTGCGAAGCTAAAAATAAGACCGTTTTTCTTAGTTTCTGAAAAGTTGACATTTTGGAAACAAGGTTTTCGCTGGACAGCAGCTGTATGATGACTGGTTAATAAGCACATTCACCGCAGAGTTGGTGAATATGCAGATTTCCCAGGGTATGTGTATAATCACAGCTGAGTTGGTTAATTTACAGATTTACTGGGAAATCTGTATAATCACTGTTTTCCCACATTTGCCATAACATATATATCATCCATTGCCTTTACTTGCTTATTGCTGTTCAAGGTCACAGGGCAGTGGAGCACATCTAGACATACACTGAGCAGACTCTTATTAGAGTTCATCACAGCACAAACACATACATAGAGATAATCACTCACACTCATACATATGGGCAAGTTAGATGGGTCCTACTAATCACCCAAAATTACCCCAGAGTACCGCAAGTGCAAGATTTCCCAAAATGTACCTAAAAGTACCATATTGTATCTTTGGGGTGCTTTAGGGGTCCTTCTGGGTAATCGTTTGAGACCTTTATGTTACTTCTGGGTACATTTGGGCAACTGAGCACTTTTGGGTCATATGAGGTACTTTTGTGTAACAAAGTACTTTAGGTCATTTGGGGTACTTTTAGGTACTTCAAGGAACTTTTGGGTGACTGAGCACTTTGGGTACTTTGGGGTACTTTTGGGTAAATGACACTTTGGGTACTTTGGGGTACTTTTGGGTAACTGAGCACTTTGGGTACTTTGGGGTACTTTTAGGTGACTGAGAACTTTTGGTATTTTTGGGTAACTGAGAACTTTGGGTACTTTGGGGTACTTTTGGGTGACTGAGCACGTTTGGTACTTTTGGTTGCTTTTCCCAATCCACCTGACTTGCATCTATTTGGACTTGGGGATGAAACATCTCCACACAGAGTCAAACCCAGGCCCAGATCTTTTCCGCGTTCAATAACACGAACTCCCAGGTAAACCTTCCTCCCTTCAGCAAACTCTTCTTCTCTGTTTCCTTTTCCTGTAACTCTCCTCTTACTGTCCCTCGTGTCTCTCTTCATCTCCTTTTCAACTGTGACCTCAGACCCTACTTTGACCCACGTTTGATATGACTTCCTGTCAGAGGACAGCAGCAGCAGCCAACAGCGGCTCACGCTGCCAAGACAAATAAACACACTTACAAACAGACACACATATTCTCACTCCATACACACACTTTCATTCCACTGAGACTCTGCTCATACACACATGCCAAAACACTATAATGCTCTACACATGCTTCAGTCAAATTCTTCATATTACACAATCACAACCACAAACACAACCACCGGGAGAAATGGACACACACACACACACACACAAACTGACAGAGGAAATAGATCTTACTACAAGATTCACTCCTTAACCATTCACACTCGGTACATACACACCAACTCTCCACATAGAAAATCCACACACACACGCACACACACATATCGCCATCATCATCATAAGTGGACCCAGAGGAAGGATTGTGTTACAAAAACAAATACAAAGATACACAAAGAACACTTATTCCTTCTCACACACTCAGTCATTTTCATTTGAGCCGCTGGTCCACCTGACTACTGTTTTAATAAGCTCCTAAAACCAATAAACACTGTAATTACTCATTTCCAGCCGACCACATCACACTGTCAGCAGTGCCTGACCAGCTCCATCAATCTCTTACTTCTGTAAGAGCAGAAATATGGGACTCTACAGAGCGGCCTACATTCAGAGTTCTTCTTTGTAATAAAGTACAGAAAGCTACATAACACACTGAAGCTGTGTTGTGTGTTAAAGTACACCACTTGAGGAAAAGTAATTAGTAATAGTTTACTTTCCTGTGTTTGTGCCAGCAAGAATTTTCAAGCACTTCCAAATTTCTTTCTTTCTTTTTTTTTGGTCAGTTCACTGTTTCACTTTTTTTCATTCAATTCACTGTTCTCTAAAACTCCAAAACTCAAGGTGGTACTTTTTATTTTTCTAGGGTCATAGTTTGTTCTTTTCTACAGTCATAGTACATTGGTATATAGAGTCATCTTTGCCTATTATACATTATTTTTTACATTTTCTACTTTGCACCAAGTGGTTTCTGTCAGAAAAAATATTGGCACTGCCTATCTCTAATTCTAATCCTAATCTTAATCCCTGTTCCCGACTGAAAAGTCGGGATAGGAAGTCCAATAGGAAACACAAATGCAAAGTTGGCCTTGACAAATTGCCCATGAGGAGAAGGTTGGGGTGGATGGATGGGTCAACAAAACAAAAAAAACAACAAAAAAAAGGACTTTGACGTGGGAAATCCGTGTTCGTTTTAGGTTTCGTTTCAGATGTTCTTTCATGTCCGGACTCTTCAATGAGTCTGTTCCTAAACTGCAAGGTTGGGTAATGGTTACAGGTCTGATGTTTGGACTTTCATGGAATGGCATATCTGTTTTCCACAACGATCAGATCAAACAACCACTGCACTTAACAGAGCGGACGCCTCTGTTGGTTTCAGCAGATTCCATCGTTCCATCACTCTGCCGCTTGTATCTAGTAATCACTGCATGTGTATTGTGGGGCAGTCAGTCTAAAAGAGGCAATGGAAATGACACGCACGTCCCAAAGTCCAATAAAACAGGTGCTGGATCAAGAGCAATACCTAGCAAGCGGTCAGTCAAAAACACATTCTGCTGTTACCCTACCAGTTAACATTCCCCTGGTTTATGCTTATATATTACACTGTTTTGAACTGCATAGGAGGCAGCATTCCTCTGTAAGAGCTGGGATCCGTGGAATTCAGTTTCATTCAGGATGCTTGGACTCTACTGCAAAAACCCTACTCAGGAATCCCTCTGTCTGCCTCCTTTTGAATGTCTTAAAGAAAGAGGCCCCAGAAGTGAATAATGAACATCTTCCCCTAACACTGCCTCTAATACACAAATTGGTGTCTTGCTGAAGGCAAGTGTTGGCTGGGATTGATGCAGTGTTAGAATCTGTCCTCTGGCCCCTTCAAATAAGATACAGAGACACAGAGAAAGGAATTCTTTGCCTTAGAAAAGTATCTAATTTTTTGTATTGCCTCCTACTGTATGTCTGCTGCTTCGCTAGCAGTTGTGCTCTGCCACTATACCACCAATTTCCGTTTTTCTTCCACAGTGGTTCCATGGTGTAATGGTGAGCACTCTGGACTTTGAATCCAGTGATCCGAGTTCGAGTCTCGGTGGAACCTTTGCTTCAGTCACTTGAGAACTGGCTGGTTAGTCGACTACATAAACAAGGCACTTACCTTCTTGGATTTACCATTATTCAGCAGGAAGAATAGAAACAGCTTCACCTCTGTTTATATACACATAAAAATCTGTTTTCTAGGGTGTCAGAACTGTTAACATATCCAAAATGCCACGGCTAAAGAGGGGACAGAATCTCCGTTTCAGTAGCTCACCATGTAAAGTGCATACCATGTATTGTAGCCGCTTTACTGTATGTCATCCTCTCTCTCTACCCTGTCATTCCTAGTAGAAATGCCAATAATCATAATACACAGTACATTGCTTTTAGCCCAGTCTCTTCATTCATTTGATTTAATATTTTAATATTTTTAAAATCACGACATGTCTTGGTCCACACATGCTTCCTCTTGAGCCGCTCTCCTCCCCTTCCCCTGACAGAAAAGACCACTAGAAAAGGGCACTAGACCTGTATTTATTTACAGGGTCAAGGGTCTTCTTAAGTTTAGTCTTATGGACATCAGCTCCAAAGGAAGGCAGCATGCACTGTGGAGAGCATGATGAATTTCCAGACATCAGTCATTATCAAAAAGATGAAAAATTGAAAAATATGATTCTTAACTGTCGGAGGTTCTGTGGTGTGATGGTGAACACTTTGGCTTTTCAAATGTCAAATGAAATACTTACCAATTATTTTTCGAAATAGTTATTAACTCCAGTCCATGACATAATTAAAAAAATACACTGACTTTTTTGGCAAATATGCTTTTTCATTAACTTGCATTTGAAGAAGAAGGGATGCTGTTTCATCTTTGCCTGTCCATGACTTCACGAATATAGTTCAGTGTAATGTTTCAATCTAAAAACCTTTTTCATGATTTATTTGTTATCATGAGGCTAAGTCTTGGGCTGGAGGAATTTCTCTGCACTCGACTTAGTGGAATTTCTCTTGATCAAATGTCAAGTTTGCCAATTATGGAACAAACAGAGCAGGCGAGCGTAGGCATAGGTGACAACCAGAAGCTGGTCTCACAATCTTGACCTTCACAACTTCATAACCTTTAGGTGACATGTCATATGTGTACCTCTCCCACACAAGCAATTTGATGCACACAAAACCAGTTCATTTGAATGAAGTGACTCAAAGGTATAAAATAGCAGTGCAGTATTGAAGAAAGCCATAGTGTACAGATTACTACAAAATCATAGAGATAAAGAGACAGAGTTGTAAGGAAGGAGGAGAGAAAAAGGTATTTAGATATATAAACTAATAGGCAAACAGATAGACAAACCAATAGATGTCACCTAAAGGCCATAAAACAGGCAACGCCCATCCATGCTTTGGGTAATATTGGCCATCGACGTTGTCTCAGAAAGGCCTGATGTCAGCAGTCATTTATATCAGATTCAGAATGAGCACAAGTGAAACACACACTTCCTGAAGCGTAATACTGCTAACGTCACAGAGGAAAGGCTGAGGTTAAACCAAAACCAGGCGCACAAGCCAACTCTTGCAGCGACCACACTGTCACGTAGACAGTTTTCACTCATACACACACACACGCACAAACAAATCATATAGTTCAGATCACAATTTCAAAGTTTTATAAAAAATACTCTTTATCACATTCATCACTGTGAGGGTATATCATTTGAACATATGAGTGGATGTTCTATAATATCAGATGTTGTGACCATAATGTTGCAGCTCAATGACAATAGAGGTTTTGACCATATTATAGTTCCACAACAACAGGGGTTCTGACCATAATGTTATAATTTCAGAACAGTGGAGGTTCTGACAATCACATTATTGTTCCATCACAATAAAAGTTTTGACCATAATGTTATAGTTCTGTAACAAAGTATCATCACAATGTTATAGTTCCATTCTAACATGTTATTGTTTGATAATAAAGGAAGTTATGACTGTACTTTTATTGTTTCTTAACAATAGAAGTTATGAGCACAACACTATAGCATCATACCCATGCATGCAAATATGAACATGTAAACACTGTAGATTGTTTCCCTTTGTCATAGCACATATATCACAGAACAAGACCTAGACATAGCAGGCACAGCCTATTCATGCCAATGTTAAAACCATGGACTGCCCTATCTACAAAATGCAAATCCTGTGACAGACATCCATCAACACTTTACTGAAGGATTAAAGAAGTTTCCTTCCACCATCTTTTAAGTTTGATACCTGCAAAAAAAAGATTGCTGACATAAAAGTCATCCCAACACAAAATTCCTCTTTTCTGACCCAGACTGAGACAAGATGTTCAATACCAATTTCACCTCTGTATGTCCACTGGTTCGGTTCATACGGGTAGCATTTCATCTTAGCTTAGCATTAAGACTTAAAGTTTAAAGGAGTCAATAGCCTAGCGCCGTCAAAGTGAAAAAAATAAACCTTACAGCAACTCTGAAGCTGTCGTATTTACACAATGTATCTTGTATATTTGAAATATACGTCTTGGAATAAAAAAAAAAAGAGTCATTTTAGAAGTTAGATAGTTTTAACTATAACTGCTGAACACATGTATTCTTCCATCCTGTGGTTGTAGTTTGTACTTGTCCTAAAACGACTTTCATTTTAAAAAAAAAATTCCAAGGTGTATTTGAAATACACAAGATACATTGTGTAAATAAGACAGCTTCAGAGTTGCTGTGAGGTTTATTTTTTCACTTTGACGGAGCTAGGCTAGTGACTCCCATAGACTTCAAGTCTTTATGCTAAGCTAACACAAAATGTGCTACCCATCGGAAACCAGTGGGAGACTAGTATTATATTTATTGGAACGTGTTCTAAGGGCAGCATTTTTGAATGCGTTCTGAGGGAAGCATTGTACTGTTTTGGGTCAGGGTTAGGGTTAGGGAATGTGCCCTCAGAACACATTCCAAAAAATATAATACCAACCTGCGAAACAGTGGACATACAAAGTTGAAAATAGTATTGAACATCTTGTCTCAGTCTGGGTAAGTCAGAAAAGGGGTACTTTGTCCAAAACATCGAAGATTGAAAGAACAAAGAGAGGACAGTCTAGTGCAGTGATTATTTCTGAGGAGTTGTTCAAGACTCTGATGGGCAATGGAAAGGTCAAATTGGGTCCCAAAATTATTCTAAAGGTGTCTAAATCTATTGAGATTTTTGTGATAGATTAGCATATTGGTAGATTGGAAGTCTGTGTAAGGTGGCTTGAATAAACCAATGTAGGCTAGTGGGTTTTGTAGTCAATGTAGCATATTATGTGATATTCACATAATGTAAACAAGCATACATTGGCCAGAATAACTGCAAAAGCATCTTTGTTTTTTCTGAGTTGTAGGTCAGAGTAGCACAGAAGAAATTTGGCCTTTTGGGTTTAGAGTCAGGGGGAAAAAAATAAGAAGAATTTTGAAGGATTACTGCCTACAAAGTCAAATAATAGAAAATAATTAAATTAAATACAAAAATGTACCAAAGTGAAATGACATGCTACTCCAGCTGTCACAACATATGGAATCGTGGGATCTGCAGGGGAGAAACAGATTATAGTCTTTGAATGGTTTTCCTCCAACAGAGTTCACCAACATCCTCTTAAAGGGATACTCTTGTTTTAGACATACTGGCCAATCATCCAATTTAAGTTAGGTTTAACGTCAAATTAACTTATTAATTCAGATTAATTAATTATAAAAATAATACCACATAAAAAACGTGACTTTTAATCAATACAGCCCTAGTTTAAAGTCCCATTGCAGACATTTCTGAATATATCAATTATTAGTCAATAAATAGGACATGCTGATGCATAACACGCTTTTCAGGTCTCAAAATAACTCAAACTACATCTCCATTTTGCTCCAATGTCTACAAACCAAACAAACGTAAACAGACCATTCACAGGGTCTCAATAGATGTAAAACTCTTGTTGATCTCTCATGCGCTCTCAGTCACTATATCCAGTCAATTTATCTGAGAGAGAAAAAAATGACTTCAATCCAATGGATTATAATGTAAACAGAGCTAGTTGGATGACAGGGTGTCATACGGGCCCGTTTGTTGCTGTTGGTCTCGTGTGCTTTGAGTCTCCACACATCTTCAGCATGGTTCAGGAATAGTCAGGTGAGTCTGGTATAGAGTCCCATCTTTACCCTGCTGCTGAGACTACTGCTTTATCCTTTGGTTCTGGTTAGGATCAAGGCATATTTCAAAACTGTTTGAGCCTCTGTTTTGTCCCAACATGATGAGAATAATAGTATGTTTTAATTAGACTGGTTCCCAGGGAGAGAGTCTATTTTTACTCCATTTGGGGTCCCAGACTGAAACACTTGAAGACATCCTGATAAGTCCTTGGGTGGAGGATTTCAGCTGTCTTCTTGTCAGTCTCATCAGACCTCTGTCTTTTCACTCTCTTCTACCATGGCAATCAAACAGCTGGACTTCACAGCGCTGTTTGTGTGATTGTCCAAGTCTGTGTCAGTGGGCTTAATTAGTGGTGTGAGGGGTTCTTTACTGGTGTGTATTATTGAAACTGTATTGGTGTTTTTGCTGGAATTTGTGTCCGTGTCTATTTTTAAGTGTGTTTTCATGTGTACACTGGTGTGCGTGAGCAACGTCACAGTAGGGTGCCCATTATTCTCGTCGGTCGCTACCTCGTGAGAATCAGAGGCGGGGTGGGCGGGGCTTGCATTGCCGCGGCGACAGCAGCAGCAAAGTATCCTTGCAACAGGCCGGAATATGACCTTGTGCAGGCCATGGCGGGCACCCTCACTGACGAAGCAGTAGAGGGCAGGGTCAGCCACACAGTTCAGACTGGTCAGCAACAAGGAGAAGTGGTAGTAGTTGAATATCCCTGGAAATTAATAAGACAGGCAAAGTGGTTACTAAGTAACAAAGGGCATTTTCACACTACATAAGCCCCAGCTATCTTTATCCCCTGGCTAAGGATGGCCTGGGACTTACTCATCCTATGTTCATACAAGCATTCATTAACCCTAGACAATGTGTTAGCTCTGTGTAAACAATTCACACTTGTACCCCGAAGCCCTGGGCTAATGTCTTTCCACAAGCACTACAACTGACCAGTGTTCACATTCTGTCCATCCACATGGATGGACAGAATGTTGTTGCCACTGGCCCCAATCCACAATGACTAAATTCGGCGCTTTGTTATGAGAAAATCCAGAAAGTCGGAGCTGAAAAAATAGACCTCTAATACCACTTCAGACTGTTCACACTGTCCTTAGCCTCCATGGGCTAAGTGAGTGTTCACACTTGCACACTCCAAAGTGGGCTAAGGTTGGTGTTAGCCCAATTTGGAATGTGCAGGTGTGAACACTCGCTTAGCCCATGGAGGCTAAGGACAGTGTGAACAGTCCAACGTAGTGTTACAGTTGAGTAGTCTCGCATAGCCAGACCTATCTCTGCTGGAGAAAGGTCTGCTATAAGGGGAAAAAAAACCCTGGCTTGTTTGTATTTCTTTAAACCAATGACAATCATCTTTGGTGGTGCTAAGCCCAGGGTGCAGCGATGGTACCCTTGCAAAATAGCGTCGGTGGGGACTTGTTTTGGTGGAACATTTGCACTGCAAAAGGTCTTTGTATATCTTTACAACCATTCACCGAAAGAGCCAAGCACGCCTGCCTTATTGCACGATCCAAATCTTCGTCAAAACTTGTCATTTTCAGCGTGTAGCTTGCTAGCTTGGAGGTTGTCGTTATTTCATGCGCAGAGGGGACTTTGAAAACAGTAACATAGTGGAAGGGGAGGAGAATTCCAACTGAAACAGTGGATAGTCGGCCAAAAGCAGGCTTATACCCACAGTCTACATCTGGTGAGCCAAACTACAGATGACTAGTTATCCCTTGAGAGTCAAGTGTTTACTAGCTAACAAGAAAAATCTTCTTTTAAAGAGAAATCTTAATACTCTGTGTTGTTAACAATTCAACGTTTTTCATACATATTTAATGTAAATGACTGTATGTGCATCAGAACATTAGACAACTCCCCATTCAATTGTGAATTTCTCTTGGAGATGAATAAAGTATCTATCTATCTATCTATCTATCTATCTATCTATCTATCTATCTATCTATCTATCTATCTATCTATCTATCAAACACATAGTCGTCTTGTCTTGCTAGTCGTGAACTTGCTATGCTGGGGGCATTATCAAGATGGCGCCTGAGTGAACCGGCTTCTCTTGAAAGGGACTTTGATATTAGTTAAATCCTTGAAGAATATGATGGTGCACGTGGTAGTTAAATATTCTTTAAGAATATAACAGAGCAAGTAGTTACCAGCTAACAAAGTGGTACTAGAAGTGATAATAGTTAAAAAAGACAGAAACAGTGGTTACTAGCTAACAAAGTCGTAATAGATGTGGTACAGTAGTAATGAAATATCCCTGGGGGAAAAAGTGGTTAGTAGGCTAGTAGTGGCGTTAGTAAGACAGAGTGGTTACATGATTAGGCCCACTACTTAATACTTCATGTATTTAATGTCATTAAAACCAATTTGACATAAATCAGACCAGGGGGTTTGCAGCTTTTCTCAGCCTGGGAGCCTAAGTGAGTAAATACAGTCTCACAAAGGACCCAAGCACAATAAAAAAAACACTGATATTCTTGTCATATGGACACTCTACAGAATTTCAGGTGGCAAGTTATATGAACATGAAACTATTCTTCCCCTGAGAAACGAAACTTGAAAGTGCCTGCTATGATGATGCTGGAAGATAAGAAAATGTGTTATGATTAAATTAGAATTACTGCGAAGGTTACTCTTGGGTGAAAATGGACCATGAATTTTTTATGCTTTAAATCTTTCTAGAAATGAAGGGTTACCTGAAATAAATCCGCAGTCCTTCTCCAGTATGGTGCGCACTAACAGGAAAATGTGGTAGGGAGAGAAGCAGACGAGGAAGATGAGGATGGTACTGCTGACTAACTGCCGGATCCTTATCTTCTGATCTGGCTGGGTCCCTACACTCCGACCCACAGCGCGGAGGACACACAGGTAGCTGATCTAGACAGACAGACAGACAGACTGTGAGGCAGACAGAAAACAGACAGGTCATCTGGTCCATATAGTGGATCACTGTGCTGAGATCCAGCACCAAATGGACACTCAGGCCTAGAGACAAATATAATGCACACTATGGACATATTGCACAATGACTTTCACAATAGTGGCTGAGATCTGAGACCAGTTTGTTTTGCTTTCAACTGGTTTCAATCTATTTTATTAAAAGTGAATTTCACACACAGGCAGACACCTAAAAAAGAAAACAGAAAAATCAATACAACTTGATCCATCTGTTTAAAAGATACTATGCATAGCATTTTTAGGCATCCAAATGTGATTGTAAAATCAACTGTGATACTTTGGCATAATTACCATAAAAATCTGAACATAATCAAGGCGAGTGTTATAGCTTCTTTCTCTATGATGTTAAAATCTCTTCCCACTGAATAATCGCATCGATCTGCTTCCTCTGCACAATCTCAAATGTTTTCTGTCTCTCTTCCTGCCTCTTATTCTTGCATTTGCTCTTCTATGAGCACTACATGATCACAGGAATGTTGTAACAATACTATGGATATGACCTTTGCATTCCTAACTTTTGGTTGCTTGTAATTTTTGGCAATAACAGAGGTGATTTTTATTCAACTGTTGCATTCATTGTACATTGCAGGTGTGTCATCTACCTAAACTGTTACATTTTATATAAACGCAAAAGGCAAGAAAAACAATTTTGTATCTATCCTACATTACCGACATGCACATTTTCACAGTGAGGTCTGGCACACACAAGAGGAGATCCAGATGGAAACCCAATACATAAAGACAATCCTCACTTCTATTCAGAGAAGCCACACACTAAATGAGTTCACTAGCCACACCAACACCAACAAAGAAGGAATAGAGGGTCAAAATCAGATTCTAATCCCTAATATAAAAACATCTGGTGCGTAGTCTTCCTAATATTTATTGCTAATACACACTACAGTATAAGTTGGGAGTGACATATTTAAAATGAAACATCTGGCGAAGATCTTAAAACTTTTCCAAACTCCACTGCCATAAAAAAGTGACACTGTGGGAGCCAGTTTTATTAAATCACATGACTACACTTGTCATGTGAGATAAAATATACTAAAAAACAAAAACAAAAAACAAGTAACCAATCAGCAGGAGAGTCAAGGAGAACACCAATCCCTTACTGAAATTGAAAAATACTAACAAATTAGATTATATTATGTCTAAAAGAAATTAAAATCTCATTTTAGCAATGTTTTTACAGTAAAATTTGATTCAAAATCTATTTAAACAGCACAGTTAGCCTACCGACAGAATAGCCAGCGGGAACAGGAAGCCCACGGTGAAACGGTAGTAGTTGATTGGATGCTCCCACATTTTCATGGGGTAGTGCTCGAAGCACACTGATTGGTTGGTTTTGTCACGGCTCAGTTCTTTATGGTGGAAGAAGACCACTCCCACTGCCACCTCCTTGAGCCAGATGATGGCGGTCACGAGCCATGCTGCACGCATAGAGCGAAGAGAGGAGAACCTGGAGACATGCGAAAAAATTAGACAATGTAAATAATGAAGAAATTGGGGTGATAAAAACAAATCAGGCTGCAAGCATAGAATTGCTTGGCAGAGGGGTGTGCAATCTTTCAAACGCAGCCACAGTCTTCTCTGCAGTGTTTAACTTTGTCACTTGTAATTAAGGCAGGAAATGAAGGCACACAAAAACCACAGTGTCAAGAGTGTCAAGTGTCATGCTGCCCTTCTTCTAAAACTAAAACCACCTCAGGTCTTAAACCCAGCAATGAGAGACTTCAGACTGTTAGGCTGACACAGGCCAACTTCTCAGAACACAAAAACCATCAAAAATACTGGATAGCTGATGAAAACATATTTTCGATCTTATGGAGTCAGTTGCATGGGGGTGTCAGTTTCACCATTATTGTAACGTACACACTGCTTTTGCCATGAGCCTTAAATTAGTGTTTAAAAGCTACATCATCCGACCCTGAAAGCTCCTCTAGGATGATTATACACTGCCAACGTCAGAAGTTTATTTTTCATGGCTCGCTGTGTTTTTGAAGCATGTTGTGAAGGAATTCCTTTTATAAGTTCTCTGCGGCGTGACCTTTATTTCGTCTGTGGTGGTGGTGTAAGAGAAAGCAAGAGAGAGGAGATCAGAGAGACAGAGCAAGAGGGAGAGAAAACTAGAGATGTCTAAGTTATGAGATAACAGTTAACAGTTACCACCACACCATCACAACCGCCACCATCACCTTTTGAGATATGATGAAAGAAGACAGAAGAAACGGTTCAGTGCTCTGGGACAGTTTATATAATGCAGACCTAACTGGTGATGAAAAGTTGATTGGCTTGCATGCAAAAACTGCCATCCTTGATTAATATCCCACTCCTGAGAATTCTGGGACAGAAAACTGGCAGGCAAGATTAGATCATGGAGCACCAACACACAAATAAAAGAAATACATAAGAGACTATGAATATCATGCATCTAATAAAGAGAATGGCTTTTGGATTTTCTTTGAGATGGAAAGCCTGCAGTTCTTGATAAGGTAGGCATAAGTTAAGTTTTCACTATATTTGAAGCCGGACATTAATAAAATCCTAAAGCTGTCATCATATAGCACCACTTTGCCCTGTTACAGTGCTCTTAGTATCTGGTGTCAAGATCTGACACTAAATAAACAGCCTGAAGTTCATAACTGTCTCTCCCAGGGGGACGGAGCTCATCAGAGTCATGCAGCTGATGTGTAGCGTGGCTGTTTGGACCACATTTTTATGTTACGTTTTTATAGAAACATGATATTCACTTTTTATTACTCATTTAGTCGATACAGTAAAGGATACAGTAGCTTATAACAGTGTCAATAGCAATATGGCCCAACTAACATCCCCTGAAGGTATTAATTTCCTAGAAAGCAGTTGATTTAATTTTACCTTTAGCCTCATTTGTCCACAGTCAGGAATGGGCAGTATTTCTCATACATGTATTTGGCATATGTATTTGAAATTTTAAAAATACAATTTAGTAATTTGTACTTGAGGGTGTAAGAAAATATGTAGCTAATATCAAAGTATTTTTAGATTTTTGTATTTTCAAAATTCCAAAAATACTTTTTCTAGCCATTCCCCAAAATCATATCACACTTTTTTGTTTTGTGAGCTGTGTGTAGGCTGTTACATACCTGCATGCATGCATTATTATATTCATACATACAAAAAAGTTATTGTTTAATCAATGCACCAATCCAGAAACAAGTTTTTCTTACTCCAGCAATTTTTCGTCAAGCTTGATTCACTCTATTCCACCACCAGAGGACCTTGTGGAACTGATAAAATTCTTTCTAACTTTCTAGAAAGATTTATGACTAATTCAGTCAGGTGTGCTGGAGGAGGAACACATCAAATATATCACTTTCATATCAGATGCCTGACCAGAGAAATCATTCCAGTGTTGTGTAGGAGGATCCTCAAGAGGTTCGGGCGTATCAGTCTGTAAAACCTGCTATGAAATCTGTCTCACGCTGAGCTACTAATGCAGCAAAAACTTTTAATAGTCTGGCTTTCAATGGAGATACTAAATCACTGCAATCTGGGATGCTTCAAATTCAAATTCTATCCAAAAACATCAGCAACAGCCTCAAAAATCTATATTCGTCAAATGTTCGTCCTAACTCATTCTTGGGTCATGAACTACTTCTTGAGGCTCCTGTCTCCCATTAGTTCCATAGGTGCTGTAAGTATAAACAGATGTCCCATGCCGAGAAACCCAGTGGTGAGGGTATAGATGTTCTTATGGTATCAATATGCATGAAACCAATTGATTTAATGACATAGATATCATTGTTATATGAAAATTACCTCAGTGGATGGACAACAGCAAGGTACCTATCCAGACTGATACAGCAGAGGAACCCAATGCTGATATAGATGTTTTCATAAAGCAGGAAACCACACAGCTGGCACAACCACTCCCTGTGACGCCAGTCATCACCCTGCAACAAAGCCACATTAAACACAATTGTAGATGGATCATAGATATCAACAGGAAGATAAAACAAGACCTTTTTGAGACAATAAGACGAACATATAGGTGGATGAAACTTAACAGCGCATGGAACAAAACTATAGGATGATGAAACAAGATACAAGGCAAGGCATAGGGAGTGTGTATTTGAAATACACGTCTTGGAGGAAGTATTGGAAGAAGGAATGTCTGTGTTCAGTGGTTATAGTTCCTACCATCTAACTTCTCCTAAAATGACTCTCATTTTGATTTTTTGTTTTTTTTTTTGTTTTTAATTCCAAGACATGTATTAACGGAGCTAGGCTAATGACTCCTGTAGACTTCAAGTCTTTATGCTAAGCTAACATGAAATGCTACCCATAGGAACCGAACCAGTGGATGTACAGAGGTGAAAATGTTACCAAACATCTTGTCTCAGTCGGGGTAAGTTGGAAAAAGGGTATTTTTCCCAAATGTTGAAGTATTCTTTTAAAGTAAGGGTTCTGATTGTTTGCCATACAAGCAGTGATGCTAGGTATAGTGACAGCACATGTTTGAGTGAAAGACAGCTACAAAAATGACCAAATGAGTCCTACAGTGTTTTTAAGCTCTAATAAGCTAGGTAACACTCAAAATCATGTTTTTATTCATCATGGTGCCAGTTAGTAAAGGCACCGCTCTGCATTCACTCTATGGATCAGTGAACCAGTTTTAAGTGTTATTTCTCACAAACTCAAACACCATGGAAGTACAATGGCCTTAGTGGCAGCTATGCCAGTCAGAACACATGAGACAGGGTTTGGATTAAATCAAAGAGCTCTAATGTCATTCTGAAATCAAGCAAGATATCCAGATATAAAATGATTAGAGTTCATCTAATATAAGCCCTGCAGCCATACACTCTTAAAAATGCTTCTACAATACAATACCAGATACAATACAATACCAGAAAATGGTTCTTCAGTCTTGTACCACAGCAAAACAATTTTACAAAAGCCCCCTGTAGGCTGCTCTCAAATGCTGTACCTTTATGGTGCTGTAACGAACCCTTTAAGAACGCATGGAATGTCCCAATGAATGAATGAATCATTACACCCCTGATTTTAACAGCTCAGAGGGTTTTCTGAGTCATTATGGGTTTTACATGAAACCACCACAATGAACCACTGAACACATGAAGATCCCCCCTACTATTTTGTGTGCAGAGGTAATGCAGCCAGGGACACCAGGTTAGACAGGGTTGCATTCATCAGATTAAATGCATGAAAGTTGGAGTGCGTGGTTATTGTAGTTTACCTGAAAGATGTACTGCAGCCATAGAGGTAGCGACGCCAGGTACAACAGGTCAGAAATAGTGAGGTTCAGCAAATAAACTCCCAGCTCATTCTTTTGCTTCAGCTGCAGCGCAGCATGGTACAATGAGTACAGGTTGGAGGGAACACCCACCTGGAGGAAAATCAATAAGAGCAAGACATTAATTCAACTTTGACTCTCTGTGATCAGGAGGTTTTCTGGTCAAGATCCTGTCAAGATTGCCCATCCTGTCTCAAGCAGAAATACAGGGCTAATTCAACCTCTGGTGGCCATGCTGTAGGTCCACCACTCTTGGGCATCAGAGGCTACTAACTTGACTGCTGATTGACACATATGATTACTTTTCTACATGTGCGACTTGCCCATGTTAGCAGATAGACATGGCTATTTTCTGAGCTGGTCTTGACTGACCTAATCAACTTATCAGACACTTTGTGTTTAGATAATGTCTTGTTAGCCAGTTAGCTAAACATACAGTGCTCCTGGTAAATACATATTTCTGCTTTGCTAAATTAGCTAGCTGGTTAGCTAGTAAACAAAACCAAAAACAAGACTAGGTCAAAACCTAGGATATGGCTGGACCATCTATGTATATTCTGTTCTTAGCTTGTGATAAAATTGAAATGAGCTGCAGTCAGTGGGCCAAACCCAACTTTCCCCCTTCGCAAAGAATTGACCGGGAGAGGAGGAAAAATAAGTGCACTGAGTGGCAGTGCTCCAGCGGTGTCCGGAGACCAGGAGAGGGGGAAAAACACTGACTGATAGAGGGGGAAAATAAGTGCACTGAGCTCAAGCGCTATCCCCCTCTCCCGGTTGGTCCGGAAGCTGATCAGAAAATATAAATGTAAGTATATCTTGGTAGAAATCGCAAAATCTGGTGGAATATCTTAGGTTAATGTAGATGCAAAGAAATATGTACTTGGTTCTTTAGAACAAGCATTTCTACAAAATGGTTTTCACAATGTCAAGAGAACCTTGTTTAAACAGCAATTTGTAAATGCCCCCTGAGGACGTAATAGGAAACACCGCACCGAATCATTTTGAAAAAACAATGGTGAATGGGGAAACTCCAACACGCAGCTGATCAGTGGTGTAACTTCATCAGTCAGTGAGTCAGTCACGGACAGCCATTCGTGTTTGTAGGACTGGGACTGCCGCTGTGGTCCAGCCAACAACTGTTTGTTCAGGTTGACTGAGATGACTCTTCTTAAACTACAACTTGTGCTTTCGAGGAGGAAATAAGATCAAACGGTCTAGCTCTCAAAACAAGGCAGCTTCCTATGTCAGGAAACTAAATTTGCAAGCAAATCTACCTCAGCAGACTGTTCACCAATATTACTAAATAGGTCAACAGCGCACCATAGCAATCTTTTACAGGCATCTATCTCTGTCCTCAGCCTGGTTGTTACATATTGCGCAATTAATATTAATATGCAGCCAGTTCTCAGATGGATCTCCATTATGACGCATCAGATGTGGTTTATAAAAGATTTGTGATGCAACAGCAAAGTTTCTGTAGGAAGTTCAAATAGGTTCAGAAACAATAGGAAACTCAGTTGTTAGTGAGTAGAAGCTGAAGGAAAT
>OMKZ01051228.1:0-10184 GCA_900302535.1 Neoniphon sammara | reverse complement strand
GTTAGGACATCACCCTGCTGTGTGCCCCATCAGATACACCACAAACAGACACACACACACACACACACACACACACACACACACACACACACAGAATTAATGATGAGAATCTGAGCCAGAATAACCTTTTTCACATAATAATTGCACAGGAATTTGTTTCATTACACTGGTGCAGAAACATGGCGATAGCTCACATAGTGACATCAATTCATACTGGCGCACATACTACCAAGACAACAGAACCTCATATTCATTACAAAGGGATATTGCAGGGCGTACAATAGAGAGCAGAGGATCAATATCACTCTAAATACATACAGTGCATTTTACATTTAGCATTCTGTCACTATTTATTATAATCTAGCAGTGCATTTGAACAACGATGTGAACACATGTAGGAGGTCTGAGCATTATGCAGTGTGCAAGAATTATTAGTACAGCTTACATAAACAGTATTTGGTAATGACAAAATGCACACCATACTGAGACTTTAAAGCAGACGTGCATTGTGCACATTGGGCAAACACTGCGTAACAAATAAGAGAGATGAAATAGAAACATCAGTGGGGATCAGTTAGTTGCTTAGACAACTTAGTGCAAGTAATACTAAGTTGGAACAAATAACAGATTCTGTAACCTGTCACAGCACACTGGTAGTGATGAAATATATACTTAAACTCTCATAATGGGCAAAAAAAACAAAAAACCCCCCAAAGGTATAAAGAAAAAAGGGAAGAAATCTTGGGAAGGACCACAGAGAGAGGGGGTCCCTTCCTGGGAAGGGGATTTAAAAGGTAACACTGATTTTGCAAGGCTGAGTTTCTCAGGCAGGTCATTCCATGACCAGGGAGCCATGGCAGCCTTGGCCTGCTCACCTTGTGTCTTTAACCGGGTTACTGGAATAGTAACCATAGTAACCCATTAAAGACCAAGTGAGGATGTAAGGCTACACACAGGCTTGTAAGGCAGTAAAAGCTCAGAAAGGTACTGTAGCTTGGGGTTGAGCCATGCAAAGTCCTAAAAGTGATCATTGATATTTTAAAATCTACTATAAAATGAACAGGCAGCCAGTGGAAAGATACTAAAACTGAAGTGATATGGTCCTGTCTCTTAGTCCTAGCTTAAGTTATTCTGAACACACTGGAGATGATCCAACTCTTTCTGGTTGAGGCAGGTGTACAGTGCGTTACAGTGGTCAAGTCGAGATAAAACAAACGCATTTATAACCTTCTCTGTGTCAGTAAATATTAGAAGTGATCTAATTTTTGTAATAGGACTTAGTATTCTTGGCCAGAGGACCAATAGAATTGCAGGTGTACCGTGCAGGGAAACCTGGGCCAATAACCAGAATCTCAGTTTTGTCATCATTGAGCTGCAAAAAATTTGAAGGGAAGGGAAGGGAAGCATTTGGGGGCTGCGGTGAGAGTAAGTAAAATAAGGATGTAAAACTTTCCTTCCCTCTGTCATCATGGGTGAACTACCGTTACAGATGATAGATGGTCGGGAGTGAGAGGGAATATAGGGAATGCAGCTTCATGTGCTCTCTGGAAACAAGGCTATGAGTACAAGGGAATATACATTACCATACACTGCAACCGCGCTGGAAGGCTTTCAGAAGCTGAGGTAAGGAGAGTGGCAAGAAAAAGTTATCTTGCCTTGTCAACTCTAGACAGCATAATCCTAGGGATACCAGCAAAGGCAAATATGTCTGCCTTCTGGATATTGAACTGCTGGCTGTGAGACTCAGATGCTGCTTTTTGCTTCTTTACTACCAGCCCCCACCCACCCCCAGGCCGGCTCTGTCACTGGGCTGAGGCAGAGCAGCCTGGAGGAGGTGGTGGTGGAGGGGAGGATGTGGTCAAAGCTGAGCTCCGTTTTATACAGATTACAGTGCTTCACACTCTTTCTGCACTGGTGCAGCTGTAGGGCGTTCACATAGGCGAAGTGACTACTAAAGCATTCCTTCATGCCAGCTGCCATGCGGCAACATGTTTCCTGTTACCGTGCCTCCAGCCTCATCCACCTAGGATGGACCTTATGTCTGGACTACATCTGTACATCTACAATCTGTGTTAATAGATATTCCTTTTTTTGTACAGTTCATGACCAAGCATCTTGGCACGTTCCTGTACTTTACATCGATTTGTAAATCTGATAATCGCTAACAACAGTTTCTTGGAAAAAATTCCATCTTCGTCTTTGGTGATGCCAGTCATTACTGACAGACATCACCTGTCAGTCAAACAGTGTTTTGAGTTTTTCGTTCCATCTTTTCTCATTTGATTTTCTGTTGGTGTACTTTGAGTTTCTGCTCATTTTACTGTCTGCTCAGCCATTATGCTTTTACCGCTCATGCTGGCCACCCAGTTCTTTTTCTGTTTTTTTCCAAATGAAGCATTACTTTCTGCCCACCAGGTAAAGTGCTACCATACACTGGGTGTCTAGAACAGTCAGTGTAAGAGCTTTCATTAATTGCATATAGGTTGAATTGGAGATTGGTATTATATTTATTGGAATGTCTTCTGAAGGCAGCATTACATGGCAGAGGGTTAAGGTTAGGGTTAGGGTTAGATGCAGTGCTGCTCTGAGAACACATTCCAATAAATATAATACCAACCTGTCTGTTGAATTACTATTTTTATACCAACTTATAATCTGCATACACAATTGTTTGTATTGTATATATCAAGTAGATGAAGGTATCAAACAGCTGCACAAACTGTCTCCTACCTGTCAGGAAGTCAATTGTCCATTGATAGATTGAGGGGAAACATTCAGCGACAGTTTGCCAAGGAGAGGTTTGCAGAGAGGTTTTAGTGTGATAATGGTAAGGTGGAGTCTATAAACATGATCCTACAAGGATCCTACAGGCAAACAAACAAATGTATACAGCTCATCCTCCCTGTCCATGCATTTTATCAAAATAACGTTGCTGCCTTTCTTCGCTCTTCCTTCCGCCAGCTTATTCTGCTTCTCTCTCCAATCCCATCCTCTTCGCCTCTCTGTTCGCCCACACATTGTCATCAGCTGGAAACATGACAAGCGAGGACAGGAGGAGGGCGGAGGAGGAGAAAAGAGAGGGAATTCATGAGTCTGCATTTGTGTTTGCATGCATGAAAGAGGGCGTCGTTTTAGAACTGTAAAGGATGGTCTGTTTCTTGTCGCACTGTATGTTATCAAGATGTCCTACAAGGTTTGATGTTGGTTGATGTTGGTTTAATGTTGGATTCAGGATGCACGTAAATGCAAGTGAACTACAGTGACACCTTAAGGCTTAGCAATCCCTCATGGCTAAGAACGTTCCCTGTCAGCTGTGGCCATGCAGTATCATTCAGTGAAATCCAATTTTGATGTTTTGATTTTCTATTACGGTGTTTATATTTTCTACTTGGATTGAAAGTTTAATTGGTGTGGATAGTCAAGAAACCTGAGATGGAACAAAAAAATCTATTCAAATCAGATTGAACTCAACCTGAGTTTAGGTTTTATTGGCTGCTAGATATGTCACTCAAATGCAGATAGGCAGTGTCATTAAGTTGTTAAGCACCTGGAATTTGACTGATGTACAACAACATGGCAAATGCAGATATTTGTGCCCAGCAGTAGACGCAGCAAATCCAGTTTGGCCTTGGTTTGAAAGACTAACAGTTTGCGTATTTTGCTTTAAAAAGTTTTTTACGTGTTGCAAAGTGGCATATACATTATTTTCAAGTTTTCTGCACACACTACATAAACTTTTAAAGCTCTTATAATTCTTAGAAGTGGTACAGCACTAGGTTGTTTTGTTCAAATCCCTTACTATACAGCCTTTTTACACATGACTGTCTTGGTATTATGTGACATCTCCACCAATTTGAAGGTGACATCACAGTGATTGGACACCCACTAAACATGGAGTGGGAATGGGACACTCTTCAAAGAAGTCTCAAGGGCTACTTCCAGCCCTCCCTTTGCCCTTTGCTTATTGCTTATTGCTTACTGCACATGGAAAAACAGGCTTTTAGACTCTACTTAGAAACATGATCCATCAGTGGAAAAGACACCCTGTCTCCCTCTCTGTTGGACAGGATGGACGCCTGAGGCCCGGGGATCAGCTCATTGCCATCAACAAGGAGTCCTTGATAGGCGTGACCCATGAGGAGGCCAAAAGCATGCTGAACAAAGTCAAATTCAGGTGAGGAATATGCTGTTTGTATGGACAGAGACCTGGTAAGATAAACAGAAAGTTCATGTAGTGAGTTCAACTTAACTTTCGTGCCTGGGGCCCAACGGTCATGGATAATTGATGTAGATAAAGTTTTATTTCAGTAACACAGAGCAATGAAAGAGTCTGTGATTGTCTGGGGAGATAGATAGTAGTGTCGAGATAAGTCAGCCTTCCACACTGCCACTGTTAAGTTATCCTTCTTTTCCTCTTCTTTTCCGCTTCTGTGTGTGCTTGTGTACGTGTGCATGTTGTCTTTAGCCAAGACAGTGTGGTGGAGATAGCCTTCATCCCGGGTAAAGGGCCCTTTCCCAGCAGCACATCTCTTCACAATGGGGTCCAGCGGGCCATGGGGAACAGTTACAGCTCCGGACGCTTAAAAGTGCATGTCAGATCACCTGAGGTCAGTTGCACCTAGTTCCAGGCATCCAGAAGTACCAAAATATATCAAAAACTACCAGAATCTATCAAAAAGCCGAAAGGGCTGATGTACTTAAAAATGTGTGTGCACGCAGACAGCTGCGGACGAGTTTGCGGACAGCGGATGCATGCGCGGCTCTGTTTATACTAGAATTTGGTTGTCGTGAGGGGACGCGCTATACCAAAAGAGTGTCCCAGTACCACAATGAAACACAAAGCCCTTAATGTCCTTAGAACTCCTTAATTTTTAAGGGGCCAGTTAAATTAAAGGACCCCGTTTCTTAGTGAGTGTTTAATGAAGTTTGAGTGGCTTTCACAAATCTGCCTCGCAGATACTTTCACATCTACCTGCATGCCTTATGTGTCTTCCTACTGCTTGGGCGATTTCGACGTCAGTCGGTGATAATGTATAACAGCCGCTTACAGATTTGGACATTTTTTTCAGTGGAATCTCAACTTTCATGCTCCAGCATTGAATATGAAGCTTCAGGACTTGTAATATCAAGAAAATTTCCAATGATACCCGATGTAAGTAGCATTTCAAACTGAACTAAAACCAATTTAGCATGGGTTTCCAAAACTCACCTTAGGCCCAAAGATCCACTGACTTGAAAAATGAAAGAAAAAAAGGAAAATAAAAAAGCTTAAAGATGAAGCTCTTCCTTGCAGCTACTTGTCCTTAGTTGGAACCAGTTTGGCCAAAAGACTTTGGAAATATTTTTAATCTCCAGTTGAATTGTAATTTTTATATCTCACACATAAAATCAAAATCAAATGTATTTGCTATTCCTCTTATTTTTTTTCTGTTACTTTACAGATTTGTACAGAGGAGCCAGCCCCAGTGTCTTCACCGTCTCCTGACATCTGTCCACCGGATATTCACATTTCAGGTTCAGAACCAAACTGTGCTTAGTGCTGTCTATATTCCTCTCTCTTGCTCTTACCTCTGTCTTACACTCATAATCCTATCAATTCCAGCTATAGTCATAATCATAATCATAATCATATCAATTCCAGCTATCATTAGCAAACAAAGTTTAAAGTCTTAAATTTGACTTTCTGAAATCCTCTATAGGCACATCTTGGATGATCTGATCACAAGTGAACAGCCAAGACAGATCGGCAATCATACCTGGCATGATACCTTATCATGCATCTCAAATGCATCTCCAGTGATTTCTAATCTGATTTGTGATTGTCCTCAGATCTTTCAGAAATACTTCTGTCCTCTCTTTTCTCACTTTGATTCCTCTGTGCCTTACTTTAACTCCCTCCTGTCCCTTCTTTACCTCACTTCTGTAGTCCATGTTGACATTATCTCCCTAATAATCCCCACACATCTTCCCTATTCTCTATCTCTGGCCCGTTCACGAAGCAACTTTGCCCAACCTCTCTATTTTTAGGATTATCCAATGAAGACACTGCCATCTCACTGCCTAAATAGACTTTATTCAAATTTGTATTTGACCACCAACAGTCCACTCTTTCAAATGCACCTTCCTTCCACAAACTGACTAGACAGTCTTCAAATGTTGGGGATGTATTGGGACGCATTTACACTGCAAACTGCCCATTGCGTCCCTAACCAACTTCCGAAGGTGGTTTGAGTGATCAGATCACAATGTGTCACCAAGACACATTGTACATTGTTCACAGCTGTCTGCTTGTGACTGCATTACCCAAGGCAGATGTTAAAACCAAGTCACGAGGCTCAAGGTCAACTAAAGGGTCTCAGGTTACCACCTGTTGGCTCAAAAAATGTGTTATGGTGTCCAGTGGATGCGAGCTATATGAGGATGGGACTTTACAGAATAAAATGATGAAGTTTTTCTGAAAAGATTACTGATTTCTGTTTCTGTTGGTGGTCGTTTACCTTATGATGATCACCACCTTGTGGTCATAGTTTACTCTGCCCTTTGTTTAACACTGTACGTTTGAATACAGCTCAAGCCCTTTGACACCGTTATTCACTCTCACTTTCTCCCGTCCTGTTTCAGTATAAAATATTATACTAAGTAAGTAATATGCTATCTAGCAAAATGGATATACCATAAAAATAACCATCAAAAACTGTTGAATGCACACCATGTTAGAGCTAAGAGATGCTCAGTGATTTCTCCCAGGGGTCTCTCAAAAGAGATGCAGGCTGAATCCTGTGCAGCTGAGAATGAAAGACAGGGGAAATTTTCTCTCTGCCTGAGACTGAGGATTAGGTGGAGGGGAGAGGATGGGATTTAATCAAAACCATGGCACTGTGGGGTGTCTCATTGCATGGGAGGAGATCATAAAAATTGCCCATCTTCTCAGTAGCTGGTATGCTTCAAGAAACTGTTCATGGATGCTGTGTGAATGAAGGGGAGAGAATAACAAGCAAAAGCAAATAAGGTAGAATGAAAATGAGAAAGCAAGGAAATATATTTCAGCACAGTGATGTGGATGTCAGATGATAATTCCCCTCTCTTCATAAACAAGATAACAGTGAATCTTAATAGCCACTGATTAAAACCCTTTTCAAAGTCCTTCCTACCCTAAGCTTAATGAGTAGTTTTAATTAAACGCAACTTCTCTAAAACCTTCAAATAGTTAATATATATTTTATAAATTTACAAATATGCATTGAAAACACTATTGAAAGTAACCTCAAAACTAAACTGCTTCAGTCATGCACACATGATGAAAAATAAAATGTTGCTTAATGGTGCTAGGGTGTAATTTAGTGGTATGAAAGCATTATTATGTAATTGGTACTGTGCCAGTCATGAGTGAGAGCATCCAAACCCAGAGGTCCTGGGGGATCCTTCACTGAAAACCACAAGGGGCAATGAGCGTTCTCCGTGGTGGCAAAAAGGTCCCCCTGGACTCTGCTGAACCTCTCCCAAATCTGGTGCACCACCTGATGATGCAGGCACCAGCCTGCCTCCTGAGACCCCTCTCTGGAGAGCATATATGCCACTGTGTTGCATATCCCAGGGTTGTATGCTGCCTGAAGAGATACTAGATGGCCAAATGTCCGTAGCAAGCACTTTCTTTGCCATGCTGTGGAGGAGCTGAGACCACAACCCCACTTGCTGGTTGATGTAGATAACAATGGTAGCATGATCTGTCCTCACCAGCATTCTGCAGAGCCAGATAGACTGCTCTGAGGCCCAGGACATTGATGTATCTACCCTGCCAAAGGAGGTGCCATTGGCAAGTGGCTGACCTATCGTTGTGTACAGCATCCCACCCTGTCATGGAGGCGTCCGTACATACCAGCTCGCAACACATCCTGCACAGCTTCACTTCCTCAGAGAAAGGAGCACAAGTGCCACAACAACAATGCCTTCAGGCACTGCATCGACACCACCGGCCAATGGTGCCTGTGACACTTGTGGTGAAGTCTGTGCAAAACTGAACCACCTTTGAAGTGCTCTGAGATGGTAGAAGCCTGTGGGACTAACAATGAAGCTGTTGTCAGTAAACCCAGTAGCAGCTGGCACTCCCAAGCAGACACTGTCTGATGCCACTGAAAGTGATTCAGGAAAGACAATATCGCCTCCACACTCACCTGAGGAAGGATTGCCTCCCCTTGTGTTTTCTTAGCCAGCCACTCAACACCACACTATGAGATTGAAGCTCTTCTCCAGATTCAGCCTCACTTCCAACTGCTGTATGTGAAGCAGCACTTTCTGGGCTGCCAGACACAGAAATCAGCTAATCCTTTAGATAATAAAATTGTCCGAACCCCACTAGTAGTACACATGACTCTATCCATGCACTTGGTAGAGTAGAGTAGAGTAGCCTTTACTGATCCCCAAAGGAGAAATTCAAGAGAACTTACAGAAGCATACTTGCAGAAGCATGCAGAACTTTAGCCACTTTGACCAAGCCCTGCAGATTGAGATCATGTTGTTTGCTGGGCCAGATCCACTTTTTTCATTTTGGAGAACATTCCCAGTACTCATTCTCATGACAGGAAAGGAGTTGGCCAGTCACACTTGAAGGATCTATTACACTCATATGGAGTTGCAAATACTACTATATGGGTAAAAACCCAGTCACAGTCACTTTAAAATGTCTAAAATCCCAGATGATATTTAATCTCATATCACAATACTATACAACATTGATATATCATCCAGCCTTTGTACACTGGAAAGCTTTTAAATTGCCTATTAGACCTGCAGCTACAGTGTTAGGGGTCGCCCATGGGCCCAGCTCAAGGCCACCTGACAGCCTGTCACAATCCTATTGGCCTGGATTACCCCAGCCAAGGTTATTTCCCAGGTGCTGTGACCACTTAGCTCCCCTCCAGGCTCTTATTGGTTAAGCCAGTTGCTAGCCGTGACAGATGTCAGCATTTCAGGTTTGTGTTAAGCTAAGCAGATGCACATAGACTGGGCGGATATTCGGCATAGTACCAAAACACAACAATAAATACAATATAATAAACATTTTGTGTGTACTTACAGAAATGGTATGAAGGTGAAGGAGACTAAGGGATAAAACCTTGTTAATTTATTGTCAACCAAAGTAGCCTGGTGACATTTACCATAACTGAGTGTTGGCTGTTTTTACTTTTGATGATTGGTACCTGTGCATTAACTTAAGTGTGCAAACTACAGTATCATGGTTTTACACACAACTGAGAGGATACTGAGTCATGCACACACACACACACACACACATGCATGGATACTCATCTCCATGACTGGATTGACCTATTTGACAATCTGACCTTCCCCTTTCACTCCTATACTCATCCCCCCCTCCCCATTTCAGTTTTTACGTGAAAGCTTTTACATTTCTCAGAGTCTGGCGGCTCTTTCCTGGGACAAATCCTCTTAATACACAAATAGTGATGCATTTTACATTTCCACTGTGTTTTGAATAAACGGAAGAATAAGAACTGGGTAGTTAGCACGTGCAGCAATATCCACCACCATAGCCAAACAGACAAAGACAGAGCACCACCTACAGAAACTCAAACTTCACCCACAGAAAGTCCAAGGAAAAAGATGTCACTGCCCACACTGTTTGATTGACAGGTGATCTCTGGGAAGTGCGGTGCAGAAACCCCACAACGAGGGTCTCATTAAGAGCCTTGTTGTGGTTGATACGGTTTTTGACATGCAGGAAGTCTGCTTATTCATTTCAACCGAGATAAAAAAATTGAAACGCACCTAGTTCGCACTTTATTTTTAGCATCTTTCCAACACTGCTTGACAGTTGGATGGAATGCAGCTCATGACGTGGACTATAGTAGCTTGTGTGTAACCAGGGTTTAATGCTAGGCTGTTGTCACGACAGCAGGTCTGTCAATCATCACCAGAATTGTGGATGGGGAGGGGTGTAAATCCTCTGGGCAGGAGACAGTCGCTGCAATCAGCTCATATCCCTAGCAACAGGGGGTGTGCGCACACACGCACAGGAAAGGCTGTCATACCCATAGCAAGTGTACACACAAATCTAGGACAGACAAACTCATCAAATTAATATCAGGCATTGGCTGTCTGCCTCTCTCTTTCTCTCTGTTTTCCTTCAGTCTCATCTATATAATCATCCACCTTTCCTCCACTCC
>OMKZ01051227.1:0-23149 GCA_900302535.1 Neoniphon sammara | reverse complement strand
AATTTAATTGCATCTGTTGAACACTTTGTGCTATGGTATTGTCTGAAATCCATGTATTTTATTTGAAATCTCCTTGGAAACTTTCATGAATGGCCACAGGGAAAAGTAATGCTTCTTGAAGAACCAAAAATCCTATTCAGAATACACTCATTTATTAAAGTTGCAATGAAACGGCATTTTGAGAGCATCTTACTTTCTTAATTTGATGTATTTCCTGTTGAGACAAAATGTTGGGACAGGGCTTAACATGGAGAGGCATCTTTCAAAAGCATAAACCAATGGGTGATCAGTTAGGGAGACATAAACAGCTTTATTTGATGGGAGGGGTGCGATTGTTCAAAAATGTCATGTTTTTATAGGCTGAAATTTTTGTTCATTCCTCATATAGTTCCCCATGACATCACCACTGAAAATGCGCTGTTTTCCAGGAAGAAGAACTGATGGGATTTTACAAAAATCCCATCAGTTTTTTTTTTTTTTTTTTTTTTACAAAAAAATCAAACATTTTCTATAAAATGGGTGAATATGAAATATTAGCATGAAAAAGCTAACAAGTTGAAAAAGTAATATTTCATTTCAGCATGACTTTAAAAACTTTGTATTAACAACTAGACAGAAACTTTGTGTTTCAGTATATTTAAACGTATACCGAGTTGCAAGCGCAACATTGGGCTTTAGCTTTCAAGTGGAAAACAAAGCAGCCCAACAAAATATGCTTTGTGTTCTCATTTGTATTTACAGTCCTGTAAAAATGACTGCAACATTGTTTCAGACTTTTAAACATACAGACTAGAGCTACATTACAATAAAATCATGTGCTACAAAGTGAGGTATTGGTACTGCCAATAGTAAAAACACTTGCATTAGTGTCCTTTGTCATTTTTCTTGTGAGATCTCCAGATGCTTTTCATTGGAGATAATGAGGCAAGGACCTTGGAGCATGGATCAAACACAGAAAATGCACACACATCACAACATAGCTTATGTGTGTATCACAGAGCCTGTGCCTGGTCTCCATAATACAGCCTGTCAGTTTATCTAATCCGGGATTGGCTAATCCACCCACGTGAGCAGGCAGGAAGGGAGAGGGATAGACAGGTGACAGGCTACTGCTACATCTCCTCAGCTCTGGTGGATAGAGGCAGAGAGCGGTACTAGTCATCATGGACGGTTCATGCTGACCCTGCTGGCTCCCAGGCCGCAGAGTGGTGGGCTCTTGGGACCATGTGCACCACCATTATGGTCGTCTCAACCCTGGTTCTTGTGCTGCGCCAGTATTTCAGCAACCAAGTCGAGCCGTAAGTGTTTAATCATCCTTCATTCGTCTTGGGCCCGTTTTTGCTGAGTATGCAAGGTCTTTTTCAGTACTGCCCTGCTTCCCATTTGTTCAGTCACACTTTGTCACACCAAAGTACAACTACAGTCTACGGTGTTGGGCACTAAGCAGCTCCACTGGAGCTTGACAGCACTCACATGGTGGTTGAGGCAGGGGAGCAAACCAGCAGTTCAAATAAGTCAGTAAAGCCTGAGAGCTGCTGTAATTTTCTCCATTCACTTCCAGTACTCTCAAGCTGTGAGTCAAACCCTGGACAAAGGAATGGGGAGCCTGCACTGCTGGAATTTTATGAAATGTATTGAAATGCAAAACTATGTTTTCCCACCGTGAAAAGATAACATGAAAGCAGGCATGACACAGTGGTGTGGGGTAAAGGGAGGGTGTGGAGGTCTAGGTGGAAATGGGTGTACACATCCGACTTCAACTCTGATGACCTGGGTGATTGAAGTTTTAATATCACTCAAGTTTTTTTTTTTATTTTGCCAAGTTTTTCATATTTGATCAAAACTTTTCCTTAACCTTAATCCAAATCCTAACTTTAACCAAAGTAGTTTATTTGCATAAGCACTAGCTAATCTTTCCATGTGACAAACAGGTGAACATGGCCTGCCCACTCTGTGCTGTTGTTACATAATCCAGTTTGTGGTGGAGGAATGTAATATGCTGTAATAAAGATGGGAGACTTACAAGCTTAGAGAATAGAAAAAGTAAAATTGATTTATTATGGCAGGTCTGCGTTATCAGTAATTTAGTGAGTGGATGTACAGAAATATTCTGTAGGGGTGTGTTTTGCAAAAAAACAAAACTCAGAATGCAAAAGAAAAACACAACCCAGAACAGTGCCATGAGAGGAAATCTTACTGGCCTAAGGTCTGAACCAATCATATGCCGCGTTCATTTCAATTCAGAACTCAGGATTTCTGCATGGTAAATTTTCAATACCAGAAGTGTATGCTGCAGTGTTTGCTTATGAAGTGAATGAGCACTCTTATATTGATTCAGTTCTTAGATTAACAAGAAAGAGTCATTTGTTTTCTGATTTTTTTGTGCTCTGGCATTACTTGAACTGAAAACAAACTGAAAACAAAAAAAACCAAAAAACTGAGCTTTGACATAATATCTGACTTTCAAACTACTAGAGCTCCAAGTTGGATGACTGGCTTGTTTTGTTTTTTTTTTTTATCAACCTGGAGTTCATTTTTAATGAGTTCCAAGTTGAAATGAAGACAGTATTATATACACAAGGACACATGGGCCCAGGTGTGTGTCATTCCACTAATGAGTCCTGCCACTCTTAAGGTCAGGCCCCTGCAAGTAAGAGAGAAAAGACAGAACAGGACATGAGCAGACAGAGCGGACGGGTTGTACCAGTGGGGCTATTCTCAGCTTGACTCAGTTTTAAAAAGTCTATGTATAGAGGTTCAAGTGAGAAATAAAAATGTGAGATCAAATGAAACCAGAAGTCAATGGGAATATATGTGTCTTTGCATTAGCATTGATACAGCTGTGTATAAATATTTGTTTGCTTCTCTTCTCTCAGTAGAGCAGCCATGAGCAGGGATATAAACTTTCTTATCTGTCTGGTTTCATTTTTCCCATGCCAGTATGTAGGATTTAGTTTGTGCTAAGCTCAGTTTGAAAGATTTGCATTTCTTTTTTGAAGATTTGGGAACTGGTGAGATGCTATTTTGCTTTCCATCTCAGGTGGTCTAGATGTGAAGCGTTGACCAATAGATTGCAAGTCAGAATCTTGGTGCCATCCTTAGGGTTGTCAGATATTGACCTCTCCATATGATTATGTAATGAGGTTTAATGCCTCTGTTAGAGGTCCATGAATAACGCTCAAGCATGACAAAAGAGGGAGGGCCATTTTCTGACCCACAACCCACCACCCAGGCCGGCTGTGTCCTTGGATCTTTAAATCGTTAGGACTGTCAGCGTCCATGGAAGAACAAAGCAATTATATGCTGTGAAGAGCACCCTGGTTTGGGGCTTGAATCGATTCCAAGGTGAGCGTGTGCCGGGAAATGGGCCTGGATTACTGTGAAATGTTTTTGTGTTTCTCGGTTAGTCAGCCTCCCGGTAAATGTTTTGTCATTGAAGGGAATCTCCAAGAACTGGTTGCCATGCTGGGCTCACCAGAAACTCTGATAAATACTGATTGCAAATGCCAAGATTATTATGTTGAGCACAGCAACAACACTGATGGCATTGTCTCGAGCAGCTGCTGCACGGGTTAAGATGCCCTTTTTGAAGACCGTTTCAACATAATAACTCACACATGCTAGAACAAACAGACAAAAAAACATTGTGATCGATTTTTTTTGGTTTCGGTGTTGGTAGTTTAGATAGACAGCTACAACTGGAGCCAACATTTCCTGCAGATTCAAGCATTAAATCCCAAAACAGCATTATGAATTAATGATGTTGATCTGTGACAAGAAACCCATTGCTAAAGGTACAGTATGACAAACTTCTCTGTGAGATGATTGTTCTAAATTATAAATAAACTCACATCTGTCCCACTGGTAGCACTCTGACATTGGTATTACATGGATACCAAATGATACCTGACATTAGGCATGAAGAATTCTGTAAATATCTTGTATCTCATATCCACTGTTAATACTGTTTATACTGTTTAATATTGTTCATAGCTATCTATCTCCATCTTTATATTTATACTATCTATCTTTATATTGTTATTATTTATTACTTATCCATCTTGGATATTCATATATCTTGCATATCTTGCATGTTTATACTGTTCATACTGCTCATACTGTATATATCTTTGCACATTCATACTGCCCTTATAGCTATTCTACTAAGATATTTTAGATGCACTTTTACTGCTTCTTTTGCACTTCTGGTTAGATGCTAAACTGCATTTCATTGTTTTAGTACTTGTACTCTGTGCAGTGACAGTTAAGTTGAATCCAATATAATCTAAGCTAATGAATCGCTCATGAATGTGCCATATACCCATTATAAAATCTCATAATCATGTGTTAGGAATGTGTTGGGTGTCCTGGGTGTCCTGATGCATTACACTTTGTACGCACAATATCATTTACCAAACATCACCCTCTCTCCCTCAACTTTCCAGTTACTTTCCACTTTATTAGACCTATTAAGCAGAGATGCCTTAAAATCCCCTTTCAAAAGGAGCTGAAGAATATGGTTTCTGAGAAACTCAATAAAGATTAAAAGTTGAACATTTGTGATGAGAGGAGTGATGGATTTGGACTGTCACAGTATCAGCAATGGCTGCTTTTCTCAGGATCACAGACTATATAAAAGGCCTGTGATCATACAATCCAAAGAAATAATTTCATTGATTATAAATCTACAAACTCAACAAATAACAGCATCCTGTTCTTTCAACATTCGCCCAAACAAACAGGCAACAAATAATTATGTCATACTCAGATGCTGAAGGGTTGACACACAAATGCAGGACAAAGAAACTTTATCGGAGATTAAAGAGTGACATTTGTTGATGAGAAGGGAAATGGATATGGATCTTCCGGGCATGAGGATTGCTTATTTTTCTCAGAAATGCCATTGTATGAAAGGCCAGTGATGAAATAGCCCAAACAACACATTTACTGGATTATAGGACTGCAAATAGTAGCTCTCCTGTTCTTTCAACATTCAGTTATTTCTTCTAGTTTGGACTGGAGAGAAAGCAGTGGTAAATTACAAGGATTTTATGAGGTGTTAAGTGCATTCTGAGGGGGAAATACAGGAACAAGACACTGCCAGAATATGGTGGGCACGACAAGCATGATAAGTTAAAGTTACAATACAATAAGTTAAAAAGCTACATATGTTGCACTATTTGCAAACAGGAGATGTATTATATGTTTCGCAACTACATGCATTTAATCTTATAATCTTATCTCCTTCTGCGATTTAATTTTGCAATTAAGACAAAACATTTGCAGTATTTACAGCTACATTTGTAAATATTATACAAATATTTTCAATAGTTTGAAAAATGCTTTTTGCAAATTTGCAAATAGTTCCTCACAAGTTTGCTGATTGTGTTGCCATCTTACAGTACATGGTGCACACACACATTTTGCTGTTCAGTTTAGAGGACACATTTCAATACTTGTGTCACAATTTAACAAATCTTGTTATGACCTCTCACATCTTATAATACAAATACATCTTATTCTGGCAGGTTCTTATTCCTATATGTCCCTCTTACAAAAGCTTGTGGTGGGATCTTCTGCAGCAGGGCACTGCAAAAATGGGTGCAAAACTGGGTGCAAAACTGCAAAATGTTTTTATTCTGGTTCCCAAAGGTAATACTGTTTGTAGTTCATCACAAGTTTGCTAATTGTTTCACATACATGTTGGTTTATGCCGCTTGTGGGGACATTACATAGACTTAGATTCATTAACCTTAACCATAACCACTATGTGCCTAAACCTAACCCTTACCCTAACCTTAAGCTAACCCTAATGTTACATTAACTTTAAACTAAGTGTTTACATTAAAATGAATTATTTGCATTATGGGGACTTGGTATTTGGTCCCCATTAGGGAGGTGAATCCCCACAGCATGACTGTGTAAGCAGATTGAGGTCCCCCCAACATGAGGAATACATGGTATACACACACACATTTAGGAGAAGGTGCATCACAGAACAAAACAGCGAATCAAAAAAACAAAACAAAAACAAAAACAAAAGCTTCTCCCAAGAGGAAACTAATGTCCTTGTTTGGGAGGTGAGCGAGTATGTAGCACATTAAACCAGCCGCCAAGGGCAGATGATGTTAAATTGAGTTGGGAGGAGATAACACATTTGGTTCTGTGTCACTGTGATCCAAGCACAACCGTTGCTCGATGCAGGAAATGGTTCAGTGATACTGGGCAAAAAGCCAAACAGAAGCTGGCAGTGAACTGCAGGGACAGTTTGGCCACAGGAGTGGAGCGTCCTCTGGACAGTTTCTGAGATACTTTCATTGACAATGGAGTGGCATTATCTATTGCAGGACTAGTTTTATTTCACAACACAATAAGAAGAGAACAGTCACTCACCAAAACTACACGCTGTTGTGACTACGGCAATGCTGCATTTTTCTAGTAGTAGATTGACAGGCTGTGGTGGTGGAGGGAGACAAAACAAGTTTGGAACAGGGCAGATTTATTTCCAGTAGCCGCCCCCAGAACTATCACTGCTTAAAGTCCCTACTGACACGCCCACTGCTGCACCTCATCTCTTGCTTAGATGCAGTCAAGGTCATGTTAAGTCTCCAAAATACTAAATAGGCTCAAAAAACCTGTGTCTGCCTGATGAAAATGCCACTTCGTGAAACTCCTCCTAGTAGCATGCATTGTCACAAAAATAGAGCCCTACATCTTTTCAGAAGTTCAGTGTGTGTTTGGTCTAAAGACATGGCACTGGTCTGTTTTTACTGAGAGGACAAAGCAGTAGTTTCAGTGGACTCCTTATGTATGCCTACGGGTGAGAATGACTTCCATGTAGAGTTCCTCATTTTACAGGTGAAGCTCACTAGATGTGTTCATTTTTGAATCCATTATCACTTGGTAACCAGGTAGTAGGATGTTAACAAAGTAGGCTTGGATTCTGTTGTAATATACGTGAAATGGCTGTTAAAAATGTAATATGCCCTGTAGGTGTGATTAAAACTGTGTAAAATGAGATATGACTCTGCTGTTGCATATCAGAATACTGTTCATGTCCACAACACAGCTGGCTGGAACATTGGGGCCACTGACAGAAAGTGTGAGAGCACTTCCAGTCACATCTGTGTATAAAGTGTAATATCCCATTTCTGTCTAATACAGTATTTCATCTTTCTCACTCAAATCACCCAGTCTGCTTTACATATTGTATATCATCTGCATTTGAAGAGTTTTGAAATTATATAGCCAGTATATATTTTTTTTTAATGACACCTACTTTTATAGAAAAACTGACAGCACAAAATGTTTCACTTCAATTGTTGTGGGTAACTGAAGACTTTAATTGATGACAAAAAAAAAGGTTCCTCCGTATTTTACAGATATTCAGTTGTGCAGTTGTTTTTTTGTTTGTACAAAATTGACGTTTTGAAAATTTATTCTTCAAATATACTGCAGATATACTGCAAGTGTAAATGTCCTGTCGGCCTGTTAGATGGCAAGATGTTTCCTGACTTTGAAGAGGTTGGTTGGTAGTCCTTTGACTGCACAGTCTTGAATATCAGCTATCAAAGTTCAATCAGTCCAGCCCTGCCATCAAGTGGGTCCTGTCACATTTTAACTTTACAGAGCTTTGACAGTTCTGTTGGACTTGGAGGGGAGGAAAAATAGATCACGTACACGCTTTATGGTGTAAAAGCAGAAACAGAACAAATATTTCCACTCTTGATAGGCTCAAAGAAATTAGCAGGAAATTATATTTCTTTTGTGTGCACTTGCTGAGTAATTGTGCCTTATCTCTCACAAACCGCAGTGAAAAAAAATCACTTTCCGTTCAGATAGTGCAGAGTGCTACCAAACTGCCTCGAAACAGGGACGCATCGCTTTGTATTTATACCCAAATGTCTTAAAAAGCTCCACGCTTGAGATGCCAGAATGAAAATGAGACAACCACCCACCACACAAACACACTGAAAAAAAAAACAAAAAAAACAAATATCCAAAACAAAAATTCTGTCTGGCTGTCACCTGTCTTCCCATAATCCCGCCCTTCTCTATTTGGCGGCAGGGTCCTGTCCTGGTTATAGACTCTGCTCCCCACATCTCTGGGGTTTCTCATCATTCCCTCCTTCCCTGTAATGTTTTATGACGTCCCACCCTGACCTCTGCTCTCCTCACCTCTCCATCCCTCCCTTCCTCTCAGCTATCCAAAAGATTTGGGGGAGAAGCAGACGGCCTGTGTGCAGAGCAGCCAATCGCCCGTGGAGAAGTGAGGATCCCTGTGCTACCGTGCCCCCGCCTCAGGTAAACAACAATACGCCGTGTCCTTGGTCTCTGTGCAGACAGGCATAACTCTCTCTCAAATCCCCTCATAGTTCACAGTCTCTGTCATCTTTTGTTTTTGTGACAAGGGTGGGGTAGCGGAGAGAGACCTTGTGACCCACAGCCTTTGGGTAAACACTGCTGTTTATCAGCAACCGGGCAGAGGGCATTCCCTCCCCTCTGTATGATTTCTTCTTTTGAGGCAGTGATGAAGAGGTTTGATTTTATAGTTTCACCTTTTGCTTGAATGAAAGTTTAAGTAAGTGAAGCAGGAAGCTTGATGAGACCACGACACTCTGGTGTCAGCAAATAAAGGGATGGAAAAACTAAAATATGTAATTTTTTTTATTAAAATGTTCATTGTCATCATTGGGTGTATGTAAGAATCTGAAGTCCTTTCCATTCAGAGAAAGGTCTATTAGTTAATTTCTCCAAAGTCAAATGATTGGTTTTGCTGGTTTTGCTACTTTTATACTTAAGAGTATGGATGATCCCAAAAGAACTCAAAGCTCAGTTTTTATCCCTCCTGTCCCGTTTGATTGACTCTTCAGCTGCACCTCTTATCCTCCACTAGGACTTTCTCACATCAACTTTACTACTAAAGGCTTCCAAAGTGTAAGTTTTCAGCGAGTGAATTCTACAGCAATGCTAGCTAAGAAAACATTAGCTAACATATTGTTGCTAATGACACCCGTAGCTATTTTGTGTTTCGACAAGTGGGATATTTTCACTTTGCTGGACAGGTGGTTGGTCTTACCAGAGTCCAGACAATTGACTTTTTTCACAGCAGCCATTTTGACATTAAATAGCAGGGCAAGCACAGGTGTTACTAATGACATTCCTTAAGATTCCATTCCATTTAAGTGTAGCAGAGTCTTTCCAGTGAGCCAGCATGAACAATAGCAGGACCCCGACTCTGTTAGACCTAAATGGAACAGAACCTTCATTAATGTCATTAGTAACACCTGTGTTTACCTGCTATTTCATGTCAAAATGGCTGCTGTGAAAAAGGTCTACATTGTTACCCTATAAGAACTAAAGCCCACCCAGCCCTGATGGAATGTATTACTGTCAAGAATAATACTACACAAGAAAATGTATGTTTTAACGGAGTTTATCATCCCTTTAAGGAAGATGTATTGGTATTCAAAAGCATAGCTCTTGATTCACTGATAAAGCTATTAAGCCTTTCTTCAACGTCTCACTGACACTCTGACACTGGCTTGAATATTTTTATTTAACCATTATTTAATTCTTATTTATACCTGTGCTGTCTTGTAATGGAATGCAAGTGAATTACAAGGCAGTGAGTTTGCACAAATGGGCAAATAGTTTATGAGTAGCAGTAGGACTAGTAGTCAACCAGAGTAACAAAGTGTCTAACTTCTCTGCAAGTGGCACTGAGGTGTTCAGTTTTGACAGCAAACATCTGAAATGTTTTGAAAGATTTTATTAAACTGCTGCTCTGTATATTGACTGGTCCTGAGGGGTCACTCGCTCATATAATATTCAGACTACATGGCACATTTGATTTTAAAAATTAATCTTTTCCACAGATATTCAGGCAGCCTGGAGGGTAGAATAATAAGATGGAGTAGGAATGTAATGAGCAGGTGAGACCTGCATTATCTTGTCCCATTTCCAGCAGTGCACGCAATTTTCATTCAGCCAAACCCGCACACTGCTCTATTGTTTATACCCATAGGCCAATTAGTGAAAAGTCTATTCATCAGCAGGGGTGTAGCGAAAGGTAATTGCTCTGATCCAGTTGCACGTCCAGAATTATAGATGTGTCTTCACTCAGCTCATTCACTTTGGGAAAATTACAGGACTGTCTCCTCTGCTGTGTGGCCGAACCATCTATTCTGCTACCAGATAGCTTAATAGCACGTTCACATTTCTTCACCTGCAGCAGAAATGGCAGGTGTGGTGTGGTGATGATGACTGGAGACATGAGAAATTAAAGTTTCTCTTTCAAAAATTGAGTCTGCACACTCATTGCACCCATGGTTTGGCTCTGTCTCGAAGAGTATCAGTTTCTAGACTCAGGTTACGCTGCGGAAACTGTGTCGGATACCAGAGTGAGTGGACGTTGTCATTGCAGTGACCCGACACTGTGGCCCTGTGTGCAGGGGACAGTGGGTCTTTTGACATGGCCGGGACACAGGAAAGACGGGCGGCTGATGCACGTTTGTCAGAGCACTGGAGGGATGTACGGGAATGGAGCATAGAGAAAAGACAAAACCACAGAGTAAGACTGTCTCTGGCCTCTGATCTGGTTTTGTCTCTCCGCCATTGTCTCTATCTTTATTTCTCTCTCATTTTACATTTTTTGTTTTCTAGGGACACGGTTTGTTATCTTTCCTGCACATTTAATAGTGAACTGAACAAAGCTGAGAACAGTGCTGCTGTGCGTTGTTTTCCCTCCAAGATATGCAGTCAATACTAAGTCATTTAGACAGTCTGCTATGTATTCTGTGTACAACGCCTCTGGGTATTGTCCAGGAAATCAGTCAAAGTCAATGATCCTTTGGTTATCTAGAAACTGAGCAGTTCCTCTTGTATATTTGCTCTTTTAGTGGCCATGACAGATAGAAACCTTTTGAGGCAGTGGAGATGCCATCTCCAAATCAAGTATCACGTGTGACTCTGGCATGATGAACAAAATGTTGCCTGTTTGAGAAGGTACTCTGTATGTCTGTATGTGCTAAGACTAGTGCAGAAGTTCAACTGCTGGCCATTTAAATACACAGAGGCACAGGAGAGATAATGAAGCTTGACTTCAGGTGGAGAACGGTTTAGAGTGGGGAAGAGGGGAGAAATGCAGTTCAGGGCCACTAGGATGAAACAACAACACTGTGATGAAATCTCAAGTGCTGACACATTCAAATACTCTAACAATATGCTGAATGACCAGATAAAGCTATGAAACCCTACAGATGAAGAATAACATGTGCCTACTTTTTTGAAGTAATGTGCAATTCTATGAAAGATTTGTAAATTTAGTTAAATCTGTAGTTACTTTCTTAGTTAGTTGCTGTACTGTTTTTCCTTTTGACAGTAAATAGCAGGTAAACACAGGTGTTACTAATGACATTAACTAAGGTGCAGTTCCATTTAGGTCTGACAGAGCCAGGGTCCTGCTATTGTTCATGCTGGCTCACTGGAAAGCTACACTTAAATGGACCAGAACGTGAATTAATGCCATTAGTAACACCTGTGTTTACCTGCTATTTACTGTCAAAATGGCTGCTGTGAAAAAGGTCTATTACACTTTGAGATGACTGAAATGTGGATTATGCAAAAGCAGCTGCAACTCAATGTCAGGAAAATGCCTCTAGTATTTTCTACATTCAGTGTACAGTATGCCTGTATATTTCCACACATTATCGGCACATAAGATATTTAACACTGTTCCTTGTTTTGATAATATAGCGCCACTGTGAACAGACCATAATACAGAACTGTTTTACAAACTGCCATCTTTATGGAGATTTGAAATATGTGCAAATGCAAATAATGATAAGGAGTGTTATTTTTGTTATCACTAACCTGCACTCACAACACTTGTATGTATATACTGTATATATGTAGCCTTCTCTAAACTTGTTAATGTAAATATTTTATACATTTGCACATTATCTATAATTGCTGTAAATTTATATATTTGCTTCTTCAGTTTTCACATACAGTATCTCTGTAGTCATGTTCTGCATATAGTAACAGTATTTTCATTATTTTCATTATTCATTATCCACTGTCCTATGCTATATGCATAGTGATATTTTTATGTTTTCATTACATTAGTTCGTTGCATTATGTATGTTTATACACACTTGATATAGTGTATATTTATAAGAGCACACATCTAATTTAGTAATCAATATTTAAGAATGTAGTCATGATTGCTATTAAAGCAGCTTGAAGTCATTGCAATAACAACTGTAACTTCATCCAGACATGTACGTAATCCTACCCAGTCTACTTAATGTGTTTAGATTGTCAGCAGCATGTGTTTTTCAATAGCACAATGGTTTACATTCTATTTTACTGCTTCATTGTTACATTTTAACTGTTTTTATTGCACATTTTATATTCTGTTTGGGTGTGTATATTCTATTTGACTTTTTCCCTGCTGGAATTCTATTAATTTTGCAGCTGCACCAAACTAATTTCCCCAAAAGGATCAATAAAGTTTCACCATCAGCAGCAGCAGCAGCAGCAGCTGGGCTTGTTACAATGGACTTGTTATTGCTTTCAATTCCTTCACTCATTTACTGTCAAAACAAGTCATCTGGGTAACTCCTTTATCAGCTTGCCATGCACTACCATAAATCCCCTCTTACTTTTTATGCCCCTTCCCCATGCAGCATTATGCAGGGCATTATGTGTCATAGTGGCATCTGTCTGTCTATCTGTGTGTAAACACATTCTTGTGAGCAAATACCTCAAAACCTCAATAACAATACATGACAGAAGTTTTGTCCACAGGTTCCTCATATAGAGTAGATGATCTGATTACAATTTTCAGCACCATGCTGCTTAAATTTGCATAGTAATAAGGAAAAACTAATTTCCTTGAAACTACAGGACACGTATGTTGACTGAAAAATATTTGCTAATTAATACATGAATTAGATCAAGTAATGACCTAATTAGCCCAACTGGTTATATTTATTATATTCTGGTGATTATGGCAGGACATTAGGCAGCTCAAGCGCCTCTTGTTATTCCTCATTGTGCTACAATCACAGCAAATGCAGCAAAATGAGGACAAATCTTATCTTTCAAGGTCACTATTGCAGATATGCCCAAATTTGAAATTTATCTCATAAGCACTGAACATATTAATAATTAGTCAGCAACTGGTGAGCCAAGTGACTACCTGACTGTCAGTATGTTTTCTCACACGAATATTAAAATTATTACCATCCACAGAACATGGTTAAGAGTAGAAGAACTGATTACTGGGGACAAAACTGTGATTTTTATTGTTCTGGATAGGAAAAATAAATTTTTGCTTGCTACCTTCCAAGGAGGTCAGGGGTCAGACTTAACCTACAGAGCAGAACCTTGGAGCTGGGAGGGATTCACTGTCACACTTCAGCGGGATGGAGGCTTGCCAACACAGACTGACTGCTGAAATCAAATCAACTTTCATTATCACAAATAATGACATTTTCGCTTGTCTGCGTTTCTTTCTTCCTTATTTTTATGTACTGTAAGCCTTTTTTCCATGCTTTTTTTTTCCCCTGCAAGGCTTCACTACAGACAGTTGAGAAGCTGTAGTGTCTCACTCTCTGCCCGTAGCTTCAAGGCAGAGAGTGAGCAGAGAGAGGCTAAAGCACTGCCTGCCTCCGGTACCAAGTGCTGTTTGTAGGCGGGACAATTGCAACGAAGGCTCACTAGCGAACGTTGTTTGATCTTCTCATTGTCGTAGCAGGTTCGGACACCTAGATTGAAAATAATGTGCGCTGTTCAAATTTATGTCTAGTTAGGAGCTGGTGTTACATTCAACAGTGAGGCAAAAATGAGATCTTTGTACATCCTTTAAAATCCTTTTCAACACATTGTGTGTCTAATGTCAGGCAAAACACATTTGTATTATTTTTCAACATATTGTAAAATGGTTGACAGGTGGAAATCATGTCTGTTTTTTTAAGAGCTGAGAGAAAAGGCTTTGTTTTTAGCTTTATGGCCATGTATTTTTGAGTATATCCAAAAGAGTTGACAAAGGGATGGTAGAATATTCTCAATCCGTAGAAGATCAGGTAATCCTACCTGTGTGTTATCCCAAGCTAGACACATGGATGTGTTGAAAATGAAAATATCTTTCTGTGTCTCATGGGAGTTTTACTTCACCAAGCCAGGCAACCTGTCTGTCAGAAGTGCAGCAGGGGTGTAGCAGCTCCTGGGAAGAAATTGAGCTTGGTAAATATTTTATCAAGCGAATAAACATGGCGAAATCACTGTTTGCCAAACGGGATCCGATGTGATCAAACCGAGCACAAGCCAATTCCACTTTACAGCATCTCTTTCTGAATAATAAATGTCTTTGTTTGTCATTTGTCTGCCCCGCCACGCCCCCAACCCTCCTAATACAGATGTGGGTCCTTGACATAGAGGCTGTCCTCAGATCCATGGCGAGGCAGCGGGTGAGTTGATGCAAGAGTTTGTGTGTTTTTAATATTACTGCCTGTCCAGGGAAGACCTTTAGTTTTTGTTTGATGCTGCATTCTGGGATGCATTTCAAAGGGCAACCATGGCTACTTCCTGTGCTCAAACATTGACTCATTGTGTGAATATGTTGAGCCAACCGATGCACTCTGCTGGCATCATTGCTAGACAAGTCAACTATCTACAAACTTAGCAGGCCGAATCCAAAATGATTTCAGCGGTACATTTTGCAAAAATATGATGCTTAAATTACACAACTGCTTTTGAATTTGACTGTTTTAGCTCATTGAGCTGTCAAACTAACTTACCCTTCCCTGTTTCTCAGAATGCTTCTCTGGAGAAATATCCTTGCAATAAATGTGAGAACAGCCCGGGCTGCCCTCCATCCTCTTCTCCGACCCACGGCAGGTGTCTCTCCAGTCGACCAGCTTTTCTATACAGGCAACTCTACACCAACGCACATCAAACCCTAAATGGACGAACTCAAGATGGATCCCACACAGACATTCAAAATCTTTCTTTGAATCAGTTTAATTAGCATGTGCATACCCATGGTGGTCAAACTTAACTGCTGCAACTGCTCATAGCAAGGCTTCTTCTTCTCTATGATAAGTTGTTGTTTGACGTTCAGGAGAGGCAATGTGATCTCATAGCAAATGAGATCATTACTCATCTGTCTACAAAGCAGTAAAAAAGTATAATAAAGTAAAGCAATTTCCAATTTGACATTCTCTCATTCTCTCAATCCCAGAATAAACAAGTGCTTTTTGTGATGTCTAAAGCCTGTTGTGTCTTTATTTGAAAGGAAATCCTTGCTGATAAAACCCACGATGTCGACAGCATCGAATCATGACTACAACAGCTGTCACTTTGGTTCTTTTGAATCAGTTGAGATTTCTCTCATGGTATGTGCATGGGTAATACAACTTTAGTCCAACAAACACTCTCGAGCATGAAGACTGCATTAGATATTTTCATCATTTAGCCCCTATGTACACGACCGCCACAATTAATGCCGTGTTTCATCTCTTTATGAGTCAGACCATTTCCTTTGTTCCCAAATGAGATCTTGTTATTTCCTGCCTGATTAAATAAATGATTGAATCCTTGTTGGTATTAAGGCTGTGCATTCAATTTGTATTCCACAAGGACGGCAGGCCGCAGAGTTATTTCCGAAAAGGGACAAAAACATTGCTGTGACAGGAATACAGCCAAGTGTTATGCATCCACTCTATTAAGAAGTCTATTATCGTAAATGCCCCTCTCTTTGTCATTGCGACCACTGTGCACCAAATCCCTCCAGCCGTGGTACACTGCTGGCAGAAGCTGGAAAAACTAATGCACCTAATATGTTCCCAGGAACATCGCCTCTGCCAACCGTGCACTCTAAATCCGCCTGTGTAATCAAGGGGCTACAAGACGTGAATATCTGCCGATAGTGGCAGCGGCACATCCATATCTCACTGTTGCCTCCCGTCCTGATGAGCCCGTCGATCTCAAATTACAAGGTGAAAGCGCGGCTTTTGTGTGCTCGGTGAAGTAGAGCATCTTGGGTAATGAGTACAGTCTTCCTGCACACTCTGGCAGACCGTGGAAGTTAATCTAATGATGGGAGAGAGAGCCATGCCTCCTAATGACCTCAGAGAGAGAGGCAACCAGGGGCAGAAAGATAGGGACTAATGGAGACTCTGATGCAGATCCGTCCTTCTTCCCCATTGCACCGGGGCACCATGCTCAATATATACAAACCGGATTGAGGACAGGGGGGAATCAAAAGGAAAATTTAATTCATGGACGTTTGAGAACCTGATAAGGCAGCAATGTTGCCTGTAAATAGAGGAGGGAGGAAGGGCATCCAGACATCAAGTCAATATTGTGACCTGTTTAAATGTATCTGTCATGAATCACAACAGCCTGCAGGCATTATTTATTTGTCTGCACAACAGAGAATATGAAGGGGGTAGGAGCGAAAGTGATGGGAAGGCTCATAAGGTGATTAAACTAAATGTAAGATGGAATCATTTACACAGAATGATTATCATATGAATCATGTGGATAATTTCAGGCACGTGTAGAACGATAATTGCAGGATGTCATCCAGCTAATGAAGTCATTCCCATGCTTTGTCAGTCTTCACCAAAATCAACTACCTCACAGCTCCCGTAATGGCAGCTACTTTATCCGTTTGTCTCATCAAGTAATGCCTCTCCCTTCCGCTGCCGCCCTACAGACGGATTATCAGTGCCTGTGAATAACCCTGCCTCTATGGTAATCCACCCAGTGATAATGAGAGTACCTTATAATCAACAGCAGGCTGATACAGCAAGCAGCAGGTTCCTGCAGCAAGTGTGAAATTCGGGTAAGATGTCACTCAAAGGCAATTAGCAAACACCAACAACAATGGCGGTCCTCCAGACTCTCAACGTAACCCCTTCAAACATGGACAGATGAAGACACCTACATACACACACACACACACACACACACACACAGACACACACACACACACACTTCATGGACGACTCTGTTTTAGAGGTCACAGTGAGGTCAGGGGCTCGAGTGGTTTGGAGAGGCTGTCAGAGTAGCAAGATCTCCCTTCAACCTGCATGACATGTTCAGTTCTCTGCTCTCATTACCACCAAGGTGCCACTTCAGGAAATGAGCAGCCACAGACACTTAAGAATAAAGAGGAGCTACATCTAATAGGGCTTGAATTAGCATCGCAAGAGGTGACCCCTTGGGTGACACTTTATTTGTCGTGGAGGAAATGAGATGAGGGAAGACCGTGGCAAAGAGCCACCTGCACAGCGGTCTGACGAAAGAAAAACTGATTAGTTTCAGTTGTTGTTACTGCCTGAAATGACTGGTGCAACCTAATGACTGTTTTCTGGACGTGATTCTAGAAGATTATAAGAAAACCAAAGCCCAGTATGTGATACAGCTGACCCATGAGTGTTAAAGCAGAACTGCCTATTTTTAACCTGGAACCTAATATCCCATTGTTTTCTATAATACCAGCTGATTCACTGTAGAGTTGCTTATGTCATGCTTGTCTGGGTGTGCACCTTTCCGGTATAGTTTAGTTTATCGATGACTGTCAACTTTATTCTGCTCTACTGTGCACAGCACATATAGACAGGCAGCCACTGTCCGCAAAGAGTAAAGAAGTGTCAAATGTCAATAAAAGAGGAGCATGGTTTTAGAGCATTGTCATTTAAATCTTTTTTACCAACATGTCTCATTACAGAGCAAGAAATCAAAATGTTGAAAAGGACATGCTTTGTATCAGTTTTGTGTCCATTGGCCCTATAGGACTATACTGGAGAACCGTACACCATGGCCCCATATTGATAATCTCACACAGCCAGCTGATGTCACAAGTTCATTTTCATTTGACTCGAAAAACCATGCGGCTACGCTCCAACTGCAGCATTGTTGAAAGTCACAAACTGGCTGGACCAATCAGCATCCCGGCTTAGGTGATGACAACAATGTGAGGCTACAGTGCAGTGAACTGGAAAACAGAAACAACAGGATGTCAAAGTAGATTTTCCTTACAAGAACAGCAAGAATCATGTACCATCATGCTAACAAGCTAGCAATATGCTTACCAATGTTTGCTCATTTTCACCATCACAGCTGCTGCTGTTGGCGTAGATTCTTTTCCAAACCGTTTCAACCCACCAGTACCCAGACTGATTCATGAAGTGAAGAATGGAAACAAAATCAGAGTATGGCTTTGCCAGGCTGCGATATTGAAGCAGTTCCTGAGATTTTGGTCAGAATCGAGGGATAAAATGGGAAAACAGATGAAGGTCAAATATGTCTGGAGCTATGCTTTAATCTGAAAGAGTACATGCAGAGGAGGGACTGCCTGATGGCTGCCTGACAGACTACAAATTACAGTCCTGTACACCCATGATGACATCTCATTGAATTCACCCCCAAGACATGTCATACATTTCTAAAGCCCACTGGCCGCAATATTCAATGTGTGTAAACTGCGCTGCATTTCAAGAGTTAAATGGACTCCCTCTAATCGAGACAGGCAAGTTGCTTCAGTCATTTCGCAAGAGTGCATTTCTCCCCCTGTGACACATATCAGCACTCATACCATCATCCTAAACTAACAGCCGCTGATTCCAATCCACAACAACTATGCTCCAACAAGCAGGTCGGGAGAGTGAGGGTGACCCAGTGCCACGCCCACACGCACTGGACAGTGGTTCCCTCACTGCAGCGGGAAAGGCCTGGGCTTTCCTCCTGCCAAGACGGATTTTCACATTCAGGGAGTGACTCACCTCTCTGGATGCCCCGTGGACATGGGATGACAGCTGAGGATGGGTGAGAAAGAAAATTGGATGAGGGATAGCTCAGTGGCCTTTCTAAGCTATTTTCTATTGTCCAGGTGGTTGTGAGATAGCAGAACCTCCTGTTGAGCACCCTGGAAATGTGTTGTGGGCCTATTTCAAACATCAGAGATAGGAGGTGGACTCCTCTGATGAACTCCAATGACATTCCTAGTCTCATCTCATCTTTTCTCTATAACCTCCAAGAAAGGTTTCCATGTCGGTGCTCACAGTTACATCAGATCTGATCTAGTGGTTAAACTGTCATGCTTTATTATGTACCAAAATCACTGCTTTTGATGTGTAGCACAGTCGAGTTCCCGAAGGGTTTTCATAGATTGAAAGCATGGAGCAGATTACTGGATGTTCTGTTTTCAACATCCGTGGCAGTGCTTCTCCACTATCATTTCATTTTGTTATCACATGTGACATGGGAGCATTCCACACCCAGCATCCTACAACAAGACCTAAGATTTAGTAGGACTGTGTATTTCTTATCAATATCTTGCATGCATTAAATCTACAGTTTCAGAACTAAAGTTGCATTGTGTTTTCCAGCAAGAGACAGGTTTGCATAACTCTTATATAATTATGTCACTGCCTTGACAAAGGGGCTGGGCGTCTGAAGAAACAGAGCAGAATTAAGGGGCAGGAGCAACTGAGGGAGAGCCAGGCCGACAGGCGAAACCCTTCTGCAAGCTCTCAGCACTAAGCGACCCAGACGGGGACTCTGTCATGTTTGATGCCAATGCTAACTAAATGCTGAGGCACACAGCATTCCCTTCCTCCCACTCGGTTATCGTCCAGTGTGCGTGTATGTGAGTGTGTGTGTGTGTGTGTGTGTGTGTGTGTGTGTGTGTAAAAGGTGTAGGGAGGTAATTGAACAGAAAGAGGAATAGTGAATTTGTTAAGTGTTTGTTAAGGTGATTATATTGACCATGTTGATATGCACTGGGTTTACATCTGCACTATGCTGTGTTAACAACTAATAACAGATGCTGTATTGGTTATTTACTTTGTGTCCATAGTCTTATGCTAAAGAGATGAAACCAGATGGTTAGGAATGCCAGTGATTGCAATTATTGCAAACTGGGGCATGAATACAAAAATTCAGCCGAGAAAACACAGTTTTCATTGTTCTTTAAAAAGAAACCTCTCAAAGCTATAGGCTAGGACTCAAGTTGATATGGGAGTGGCAGCAGTATCTCCTCAGCCCCATGAAAAAGACCATATGCAGGGACGGCCCTCTTCCCCACTTCAAGACCAAGCTGCAATAGACGGCACAGCTGGAGAACGGTGGAAGTGAAAGACGACTGTTGCCATTCATGGCTCCTCTCTCGCTTCTCAGCTGTGCCTTTTTCAATCAATAGCTTTTAGGAAATCGGCATCTACCCTGCAGTGTGAAATGAAAGGCATGTTTTGTTGCAAGGCCAATAGTGTGTGTGATGATTTGTACATAGTGACAAGCTCGAGAAACACGCACGTTTCCAGAGGCGTTTTCTCTCCTTGCAGCAAATTACATAACATGAATTTTCATGTTCAAAGTAAAGCTTGAAAGCCTTGGAGAGACGATGCATTCACTTCAAAGTGGAAATGAAGGTGATATACCTATCTCCTGGTGTCAAGTGAATGAAAAGCATTGCTTTTAAGCAGCAGCGCATTATGTGGCACAAGCCTTGCATGTGATCATCTCATTTCCCCTCCAGCTCCAGGTGTTTACTGCGACCACTAAATTCCATCTGCATATATGCAAACCTCCTCCTCCTACTCCTCCTACTCCCACTCTCCCTTCTGCAGATCACAAGCCAACGCCTGGAGCATTAGCTCACATTCAGAGTAACGGGAACACAAGAGTGATTTTGATTTGACCAAGGAGATGTCAGACTTAACTATCTTCCCAAAGCATCCACATTCTTCAGATGCATGACTGTTGCACAAATGCAAATATAATTGCTGTAATAACTGTTAACTGCACTGATGACAAAAATATGACTACAAAGCACATTGTACGAACACCAGAGCAATTCGTAAGAACTTCATTTACATGGTACATTGCATACCTGGTACTTTGGTTGACAATTGTATTGCATGCTACATGCTGGTTTGTGTATTAATAATCATAATTAGAGTTTCAGAGCAATGCAGCGCAGTTGTGATTAGCAGCTCTTTTTTTCTGAATCCAACATCGCCATCTGTTGGTGGACCTCATCTTATGACTAAAGTGTTAGCTCCATTCCCTGCTATTCTATAAGAAACACCAACCCCAACTGCAATAAAATGAGTTTTGAAGAATGGTTGACTGCTCACTTTGACAGTGTATACATGCAAGCAGAGAAAGTTGAGCTAACAACAGAAGTAGGACACTGGCACAGAGCAGACTGCAGGTTTAATGCTCAAAAGTAAATATTAATTCTGGGTGTTTTACAGATGCAGAATGATAGACAAGTATTGAGGCAAAAAGCAAAAACCCTCTGTCATAATTTTGATAATAAGTTTTTCAGTGAAGAACATCTTTTTGAATGCTCCATTTGCTGTTTGTATCTGACAAAATGAACAGAGCAAGAAAGTGCATCCTAAAAAGTTTCTAGTGTAGAGCACATAAAGTTGCATATTAAGAAAAATCTGTTTTTCAGCCTGGTGTGAAATATGCATGTAGAAGAAGTCAGGATTATGCCAAATGTATTTCTAATATTCAGAGGAATTTGAATCAGGCTATCATGGTTGTTGCTATTTTATTGTATTTTATTCATTTTATTGTAGCTTGGTAAATCTGGAGTGGGATGTTTCCATTCAAGAGAGAACCCTGCTGTGTGAGAAAAGACAGATAAGGCACAAGCCCCACCATATAGTCATGAATGATATTATATCAAGCCAACCAAGCAGTCAAATCTTCCTCATTTTCGGCTCAGTGCTTTACATTCTGCTGCTACATAAATCCACAGCATACTGTGCTCTACATTGCAGCAACAGCAGCCAGTGTCAGCCTCTTTGCACGGCACTGTGGATAACACTCAAATCTTTCTGGGTGATCTAGATATGGTCGGTCTTGCCTCAATGTCACCTCTCTGCTCTCCCCAGAAAGGGACATCATTTTGTGTCCTGTATTTGGTTCCAGTGTCACAGCATGTACTGAGTCTTTTTTTTCCTTTGCTAATAGTGATGGTGGTTCTTAAAGGAAAAATCCATCCAAATCCCATAGTGGTAAATAGTGTAAATTGTTAAAAGTGCACTGAACCTCAAGGCTTTAACTGAAGCTTCAGTACATCCAGAGAAAATTATATTAAAAATAATATTCCCTGCCTGTGGCAATTGTGTTAGCATATGTGTTATTTGTAGTTTGTCAAAATGCACTTTGGGTTTTTCTGTCTCAGCCCTGCCCTTTTTTCTCTGTGATATTCTGTCTGTTGCCTGATTGTTTCCTGAAGCCCATGAACAATCGTTCCCTATCGTCTCTAGGAATTAAGCAGAAACTGAACACAAATCATTTGAAATGTTCGTGGACCATAACTCTCCCCAAATCATTCCCTGCTCAATCAAAGAGATCCCTATCTAGATGCATGCTGCCATTCCCTCCACAAACTGCAGGAGGTGTGTGTGAGTGTGTGTGTGTGTGTGTGTGTGTGTGTGTGTGTGTGTGTGTGTGTGTGTGTGTGTGTGGAGATTTTCCTCCCTAACATTAATTAGTACACGTCAGTAATAAAATGCTTTATAAATCAGATTATGTTGTGCTTCCCAGTTCTGAATAGCTGAGACAGAAGGATGCCGTTGCTAAAGCCATACTGTGAGCTGTATAACATTTAACTAAATATTAATTGTATAGTTTAAACATATACCAGGGACTGCATAGGCTAACACTTACTTAAAATATGAATCATTAGAAAGTATAAACTCAAACCTGGGACTGCATTACATAAGCGTGCACTATGGGGGCTGCAGGGGAGAGATTGCACTTGTCCTTTTTGTTCTCAGTGTCCTTTGCAGACTGAAGATAGAGTTTCTAAACAAGGCATCATTAACACCGATCAGCTGAGGGGATATAAGCTAGACAGGTCATTTAACCCAGTCTGGAGGGCATTTACACCGCACTATATGTTGACTATTCAAACCTGCCACACATGCCTTATCTCTCTTCAACAGCTTGCACTGGTCTGTAATGAGCATTTAAGACCACATTAACATTTCCATCCTCTCCATAAAATCATAAGACAGTTGTCAATCTGTGCAGAAAAAAAATGTCTGAACCTCAGATGGAAAAAGTTCCAAAACTAAGAGAAGCCAAACTGTGCTGAGAAGCAACTATT
>OMKZ01051226.1:0-11673 GCA_900302535.1 Neoniphon sammara | reverse complement strand
GAGTCGGCGCCCAGTTTGTACCTCTGGAAGGCCAGGAAGGACTGGCCCGCCTTGGGGACGGGAGGTGGAGGAGGACAAGAGGGCATAAACGAAAGCGGAAAGACAGATGGACGGATGGTGGAGAAACAGATGAATATGGAGGGTGTAGATGAAAAGTGATGTGAAAGTGTTAAAACAGGGGTGTTGGGAGTTTACCAGAAAAGGGAGGAGAGAGAGAAAGAGAGAAGCGGACATTGATTAGTTGGCTGGAAAGCTTGGTGAAGCTTATTAGATAGCTTGAGTCGGTCAGTTAGTCAGTCAGAGCAAGTTAGTTCTATGCGGCAGTACTTAAACAACTTATTTATCCACTCTTTGGCTCCATAATGAGAAGTGCCACCTCAGTTCCACTTCAGACAACACCGGGAGAGGCTGCGAGTGAGTCTGTGTGCATTATTCAACAGCTGAGGCGCTGCATTGTAAAATGCCACACATCTCACTTTGTAGATAATTAGCGATCGTTCAGCAACAACAGCGGACGAAAGCCGGCATTTACCCAGGGTGCACCCCAGAGCAAAACATCCTGCGGCGTGCATGGGGCACGAGCACAGAGAGAGAGAGAGAGAGAGAGAGAGAGAGAGAGTTGTGTTGGCTTAAGCTCTGAGTGTCAGGAGCTTTTATGAAGAGGTTTTATTTAGCGGTGCGTCTGGGCTGAGCAGGCGTGGCAGACAGATCCACTCTGGGTTGGACTCAGTTGAACTCTCTCTCTATGCAAGTTGAGTTTGGGTGAAATGTGAAATACACACCATTTTAAAAAAGGGACACCTATTCTTACAGGTCGATAAAATTGATAATGCAAATCTTTGGTTGACAAAACAGCCTGCTCACACTTATTTATAGACTGACTCATACATATCAATGATAAATGTCAGTGTCAGGTAAGTGTTTTTTTTATCTTTTATTTTTTATTATTTATTTTTTCTCCCAATATGGGTATAAAGCATTTTTAACTGTACTTTTCAAATTAAATGCTTTTTATTTTTTTAATTTAATTTTATTTTTATGGTTCAATAGCTCACACAGTTGTTCTGACAATGCGGCTAGCTTACCAGCCAACATTTAACAGTGCGTTTCAACAACTCATAAAAAGTCATAAAATTCTGATGGATAAGCAATAAAACAGTTTAAAAACTTAATTAAACTGTCCTAAAAACTGTTGCCTTTCACATCCAAATGACATAAAACCAACAGATTTGCCAACTAAAGCTTCACAGACTGGCGGACAGGAGAACGTGGCCTTAACTGCACAGATATGTCAGCCACAACAGAAAAAACGTAATACATAAAACTAAAGAACTGAAGTTAATGGGGTTAGGAGACAGGAAATAAAGCTTATTTGTGGCTCACTGCCTCGACAACAAATTTTAAACAATGCATATTGACTTCACATTTACTTTATAAAACCTCATTACAAAGGTGTGGTAAATCATGAGCTCTTTTAACAGAGGTGTTAAACTGTGTAATGCTCCCCTTGATAATTTTAACCCTCAGAGCCAAAAGACACAGCATTAACAATTCAAATTTTTATTTTTTTAAATAAATAACTGGAAGGGGGCAAGGTTGGCCTGGGTCAGGTGGTGATGTCATGGGTGGGCGGAGTCTGCGCTCCTCTGACACAGGACCGTCCCGGCAGCAAACGGCTGACCTGCTCGCTCTGAATCAGTAGAAAGACCGTCCAATAACCAAAACAGAAAACTACATGGCAAAGGACAAGCTGACCCGCTCAGTGCTCAAATATATTCAGAGAAAAATCCATGTATACTTCCTAAGATACATGTTTGTTCATGCAGATATTCCATAGATGTATTGATTTTGGGCTGCGAGTGTCTTTAAATTCTTTAAATTCCAGGGAGTTCTTGATACCAAACCAGATATATAATGGTAATTTTGTAGTGTGGGGAACCACTTTTTTTTTTTGACTTATTTAACTATGGAAGCTTAAAATGAAGCTGAAAATACTTTTAGCCACAGCTCACTGTCTGAATGAAGACACAACTGCTTTTCTTCTTATTCATCATTTTTACTGCCATCTTTCGGTTTGTTTTACCGCCGCTGCCGCCACCAGGCTACAAACGCTCTCATTTGTGGCAGTACACACCAAACATGCTGGTGTCTGCCTGTCATGTGACCAGGTAGGTACTTAACAGCGGCCTTAAATGAGTGTGGCCATAATTAAACACAGTGTACCAGCTACAGAGGGTTAGGGCAGCATGGCAGGAGACAAGAGTGGAGTCAGACTAGCGGGAGGTGGGGCTGGGAGGGGAACAGCTTGCTGTATTCCTCTTCAAACGACACAGTCTTTAACTTCTCCAAAGAAAAGAGAGTCTGGGCGCCCTGTGGAACAACACGCACACACACGTATGAGTACAAATGTTCACAAGCAGGTGCACACACACACACACACACACTAACCAACAACAAGGTGGAGGGACAGTGAGACATCAGTGGGTGAGGTCTGATTCCAAACCTAACAGGGCTGGAGGTTCAGTTTCCTCTATTGCTCAATGGAGCGGGCATGGCATTAAAGGAATACTCCGACATTTTGGGCAAAATACCCTTTTTCCGACTTACTCAGACTGAGACAAGATGTTCGATACCATTTTCACCTCTATACGTCCACTGGTTCGGTTCTTATAGGTAGCATTTCATGTTAGCTTAGCATAAAGACTTGAAGTCTACAGGAGAACTGCTGAACACAGATGGAAGGATACATGTGTTCAGCAGTTATAATTCCTACCATCTAACCTCTCCTAAAACAACTTTTGTTACTGTTTTTTTTATATTCCAAGACGTGTATTTCAAATACACGATACACTATGTAAATAAGACTGCTTTGGAGTTGCTGTCAGGTTGTTGTTTTTTTTTGACGGAGCTAAGCTAATGACTCCTGTAGACTTCAAGTCTTTATGCTAAGCTAACACGAAATGCTACCCATAGGGACCAAACCAGTGGACGTACGGAGGTGAAAATGGTATCAAACATCTTGTCTCAGTCTGGGTAAGTCAGAAAAAGGGTATTTTGCCCGAAACACTGGAGTATTCCTTTAAAGAAAACTCTATCTTCAAGTACTTTTTCACTGTTACTCTGTGATGTTCAGTTCATTCCACAAATTATTTTTGGAAAGTGTTTAAAGAATTAAGATGAAGTATTTTTTTTTTTGGTGCATCCACTTTTTCTTAACTTACCTCATCTACTTCTTCTCCATTTCCCAGAATACTTTTCAACAAATGGACACTGAATGAACATTTGTTACCAATAAAAATATGAAAAATACATCCCGCAAACTGATAAAATGGCCTAAGAAATGAAGGATACATTACTAATTATTATTTTTTTAATTAATTTTTCTAATTATTTTTTGTTACAGAAGTTAAGTGGAATTTTCCTTTAATGATTCCCACTGAGGCCACCCATAGAAGATATGCATGTGCTTGTAGTACAACGGTGTGGTGTACTGTACAAGGTGCTTTGGATATAAGAATACACACCAAATGACAGATGTCACGTCATTCCATGTCACACTGTGGAGCAATGAGTATGACAGTCCCTTACCCAGGTGAAGATGGAGAAGAAGGAGAAGGTGATGGCTGCCCGGGCGGCGTCCCCCCCCTCCCGCAGCGGGTTGTCCTCATGCTTGGCCACCTGCCACTGATTGGCAAGGAAACAGAAACCTACAAACCACATGAAGGACCAGAACGCTGTGGAGAAAGACACACACACAGACAGAGAGACGGAGTGAGAATAATGCAATAAGAGACCACCTACTGCTCAGTATAATTTCTTATTGGCCAGGCTGTAACACCTGCCTGGCAATCACACAGCCAGTGACTGCAGCCGGTAATTGCAGAGCTTGAGAGACAAAGAGAGACAGAGAGAGAGAGAGAGAGAGAGAGAGAGAGAGGGTATTCATATCTTTCATTCCATCCATCCATCATCCCAAGGTGGAAGTGCAGGGGCGAGAAAGACAGTTGATAAGGTATAATCAGAAACATTCATGTCAGATCAGGACACAGGTACCAAGTGATCCCTTGCTCCAATAGGGTTCTCATGTTGCAACACAGAGAGAGAGAAGGAGAGACAATGGAAAGAGAGAGAGAGAGAGAGATAAACAGAGTGGAAGGATCTTGTCAGTGACAGGAACGGCCTCATTAACCAACTCGACACTCAGCTACCTTGTCATCGCTTCTGAGTTCACTACATTGGCAGTGCAGCAGAGAGAGCGAGAGGAAACCACAGCCAGAGACACCAAAGCACAATGTCTCCTAGGCTTGTTACCGCCAGAGGAGCCCTGCTCTCCCTTATTATCCCTTTCACACCTCCTCTGTCTCACTCTCCCTCCTCTCCTCTCACTGTTGTCAGACAAAAACCTAACCACGACTCTCCAAAATGTCATTTTTTTTTACGCATTACAAAAACTGCTGTTATTTTTTTTTTTCCCCCACTGAGGTCTAACTAAAATGGGAAAATCTGTAGCTGCAGTGGAGCTGCCAGGTGAGCCAGGAGCCAAAAAAAAAACTGTGCAGCTCCCAGGTGTGGATGAGCAGATCTGTATTAATGTGATGCAGAATGCTGCTGAGAAAGATCATGTATGCTGAGTCAGTCTTTAGTCTCCCCCTGGATAAATAAGGGATAAAAACGTCAATGAGATTAAGCGATACACCTAACTTGCACTTATGAGGTTTCAGTGCAGCAATACCCATCAGTCTTTAGTCTCTCCATGTCTGAGGGTGGTTGCTGCATTAGAGAGGATTTCGCACAGCAAAGGCCAAGCTGCTGTGAGTAGACTGTTTTTAATTTTAGGGTAAAAATGTCTCATATTTAAATTTCTATACATACAGTGTCGTCAGATATTCAAAAGCACACAAGAAAGTGAAGTTACTGTTATGTTTACCCCTTCACTTGACAGCTTATCGGCCTTATTTTAGTCCTCCAAAGTCCGCTGGCTTTCTAGTGTTTGAAAGTGTGTATGAGGCATGCTATTCTCCAACAATACCATGCAGAAAATACCAGGATTTTGAACTATTTTTCTTGTTTGAAATAGTTGACACTAGAGAAATACTGGAATACTGGAAAAAGACTAAAGTAAAAATTCAGATGTGGTGGAAAAACTCATCAATCCCTTTACTTAAATAAAAGTAGCAATACCACAAAAAAGAAGAAAAAAAGAAGTCCTGCATTTTTGTCTTAAAGGAATACTCCAATGTTTTGGGCAAAATGCTCTTTTTCCGACTTACCCAGACTGAGACAAGATGTTCGATACCATTTTCACCTCTGTACGTCCTCTGCTTCGGTTCCTATGGGTAGCATTTCATGCAAGCTTAGCATAAAGACTTGAAGTCAACAGGAGTCACTAGTGACAAAGAAAAAAAAAACAAACTTCGAAGCCGAAGCCGAAACTCCGAAGCTGTCTCAAATACACATGATTCATTGTGTAAATAAGACAGCTTTGGACTTGCTGTAAGGTTTATTTTTTCACTTTGACAGAGCTAAGCTAATGACTCCTGTAGACTTCAAGTTTTTATGCTAAGCTAACGTGAAATGCTAAGTACAGGAACCAAACCAGTGAATGTACAGAGGTGAAAATGGTATCGGACATCTTGTCTCAGTGTGGTAAGTCGGAAAAAGGGTATTTTGGCCAAAATGTCAGTGTATTCCTTTGAGTAAAATTATAAAGGCATTAGCAGTAAAATGTACTCAAGTATAAAAAGTAAAGGTAGTCATTGTGAACATGTTATTTTCCATCTCTGGTCACTGAAAAATGAACCAGTCATCCAAAACAACAAGCAAACAAAATGTTGTTGATCCCATGCCAGGATTTGGGCTTTATCCTGCTGTACACTGAGCAACTTTGGTTGGAATTGTTGGACAAGATGTTGTTATTTTTCACCAGCTGCACATTGCAGTATACAGTCTGGACAGTTTTCGTTCATTGTTATTGCGGTGGATGTACTGAACAGCATCAATACAGAGATTCTTGGGTCTCTCTGTCTGCCTCTTTGATACAGGAAGCAGTGATTGTTGTCGGTTTTTGGCCAGCTCATGTTGCTGCCTCCCACTGAGGCTCTGATTGTGTTGGCAACGGAAAAGCCCATTGTACCGCCTGGTGCTGTAATATAATCCCCAAATGGTGGCCTATCATAGGAAATGTGTTTAGTTATCTACATGCAGTTGAAAGGATAAAGCTTAGTATAAGGCTGGACCAGAAGGTTCCCGACTGAAGACCAAACATGACCCGCCCTGCCTGAGAGGCTGAGGCTGGTGAAGTCAATGTCATCACTAAAGAACCTTCTTCAAGTGCTTTTTATAGACAGGCTTTCATATAATATGTTTTGGCCTATTTTCTTCACATTTGTTTATTTTTTAAACCTGTGTGTGTGGTAGTGCAAGTGGGGGTATTGTTTTTGGCCCTGTACATCTGTGTGTGTGCGTGCGTGCGAACGTGTGTACAGCATAACTCAAATAGTTTGATCCGATTTGTACCAGTTAGTCAAAGGTCAAAGGTCACAAAGTTTCTGCCCAGTGCTTTTACATAGGGAATATTTACAAAGGCCATATCAGTGAACTGACAGGATATACACATATGGTTACTATTAAACACTGATACGAAGTCATATATGACCTTTCTATTGGTCACATGACCTTTGACTTTCAGTGGCCTTGAATGGTTGAACTGATGGAAACATTTTGCATGCATTATTATTCCTATAGCATTTCACTGTCAAACATGCAGGGTATGAGTGCCTGTTCTAGTACTCTTCTGTAATGTTTATTTTTAATTCATGATTGACATGTCATCATCCCCCTATCTATGATTTCATGTCTTCACCAACTCACTTGGCGCAGCTTGATTACTCTGGACTGTATGGAGCATTACCTTCTTACAGACCTTGATTAAAGCTTGAAGAGCTTTGGTTTATTAAGGTTTAAACTAGGTTTATAGTCCCAAGGTTGAATCTCTCTCTGATGCTCCAATATCTTCCAATATCTTGTGGTTCTTCACCTCCACATCAGCCATAATTTTTTGACAGAAGACCGCCTTGTTGGGGATTTTCCCTTACTTGTTTTATTATTCTGTAACCCTGAGTTCAAATTATTGTTTGACATCATTGGTTAATTTGTCATCAGGATATCTCAAAGAAATCTGAATGGATTTACATGAAATTTTGTGTACAGTTAGGGCTTGGGCCAAGAACCAGTTGATTCAATTTTAGTGCATTTGCAGGGTCAATGAATCAATTTAAAAGTTTAAGTAATTATTTGGGTGTTAGGCCTACAGCAAGTTGGATAATTGGTTTTGCTGCTCTCTCTGTGCCTTCTTGTTATTTATGTTATTGGCTTTTAAGTGTTATAGCCTAATAAGATGTTTAGCACTTCGTGACTCTGCTTTGGAAGGGTTATACAATTATAAATCATGCTATTATTTTTCCCATGGCCATTGTATAATTCCTTCACACTGTGCACCGCTGTTGCCTTGCACATGCCTCCATCTCTTTGTACTGTCTAGCAAACATGAACCTTTCTTGGTTGAGTGTAAATTTACTCCAAATAACATATTGAGTTTTATAATCCAGTGAATCTTTACCTGACTCTCCAACATCAGATGGCATATCCTTTGGTACCTGGCTGACGTTTACATGGCTATTATAAAGTATAATGCGTTTGTTATCAATTTTATCTCTGGTTCAGAACATTCTGGCAGTCTTCAGCTCAATTTTAAAGTTTCAATTAAGTAGTGATCTTCTGCTGAACACCTAACATCATGCAGCACGTCCTTGCGGTCCTTGATTTACAGAAATTGAAACTGAGGCAAAAAGATCACTAACTTGCTCTGTGGTTACAAGGGTGGATGTAGCAATGAATAATCAGACCGCTTGGCTGAACCTACCCCTGGTCTGCCATTTGGGATATAAAGCTGTAATAATTAGGGCATTCACATGAGAACCTTTTACCTGACACCCCGACGTCGGCCAGCACGGCTTTCTTGCGGTCTTTGACGCTGCTGATCTGGGGGAAGTAGACGTCCAGAGCCAGGAAGGCCATGCAGCAGAGGAATGCCATGGAGCCCATAAAGACGCCGTAGTTGCAGGCATTCTGGTTGCGGTTGAAGATGCAGTACTCCTCCACTTCATTGGGACGGTTGATGTAACCCTCGTTGGCAATGCAGCCGAAGATCACGATGGAGAAGAGCTGCAGGGGAGACAGAGGGGTGAGAAAACAATGACTAACACTTCATTAACATGCTAAATATGTATACGTTCAGAGTCGGCAGATGCATCATTGTTACTGTAAGTCAACACACACACACAAAAAGAATGATAGTAAACTATGATGGCGAATATGTAGGCATTTATGTTTTTTTTCCTTAATTTTTGGAGATATTTGTGTAACCATTTGTATAACCATTCATCTGTAGTATGTCCATATAATTTTTATTATAGATAATTGTGTGTAACCTATTTTGAAATGTTGATGTCATAATAATATTGATTGATGTGAAGTTCTTAGTTCAAAATATGTTACAGCCCTTTTAAAGTAATAATTTGCCAGATAATGTAAAAATGTTTTTACGTCATCTGGCAATTGATTCCATTAACAGATTTTATCACAATTACTAAAGCCTTTATCATGTTAATCACATCACCATATTTTCATTATATTCTGACAAGTTTCTACGCTATACAGCAGTTATTACATTATCAGTTGCTGTAATGATTTTCTAGTATGCCACTGAGAGCAAGCCAGAGAGAGAGAGAGAGAGAGAGAGAGAGAGAGAGAGTTGGGAAAATGTGTTGCTATGCTGAGTTTGTTTCTAAAAGCCCACAGGGATTTTTCATAAAACTCACTGGCAGGGTTAGTGTAACATTATGGGCTGTGACGGTCATGGTAGAGTATTTCCTTATTCGCAAATGTAAATTACCTGGCCAGTTTTACCGTTTGCATTTCTGCACCACTGCCACCATACCCTTTTCACCACTTACTTTCTTTCGTGAGTAATTCATAAAAGCTCTCTGCGGCCCAAAAGAGTAGAACCAACTCTATTCAGATGGTAAATTTAGACTGACCCGGTAATTCACATTTATGAATAAGAAAACACCCCACCATGGTGCCCTCGGCACATAACGTCACGCTAACCCTGCCGGGAAGTTTTATGAAGAGTCCCTCATGTCTTTTTCAAAGAATTTTGCCTTACCAGCCCTTCTCCTAAAATATGCGGAGATCTGCTGGGTGAAAAAATTAGGCCTCCTCTGCAGTTATGACATCCATTAACAATGATAAGCCTCCTATTGAACATACATACAAATTAATCAGGATAGATGCTATATTATGCAACATCGGAGTTAACATGTTGATAATGATTGGCTGTCAGCTGCAGCTTTTGCACACTGCAATGCTGTTACTGTTTTTCTTATTCTTTACAGTTTAGTCTGTAAAGGTTTTTGTTAACTTAGAGATTTACATTTACAATATACTGTAATTTATTTTTTTTTTCTATCAGTGAGTTCTTGTGGGCAAGGTCAATTCTTGTTTCTGATTGGCTGTTTGCATTCAAACCATGTAATGCACATGTCGTTCGGTCTCTTCAGAATTCACTGGGTGGCTATAAACTTTTGAACAAAACCTATGTAACTATAGCAACAAACTGAAAAGCTAACCATGTTAGCCTACATTAAACGTTAGCCGCCACTCCCTGCCAATTGCTTCAAAATTATTATAGTTATGTTCCTGCAATTAACATTAGCATAACAGTAACACTAACACTGAGCTAGCCAAGTCCTTTTTGTATCAATATGTGCCATATTTAATCCATTTTGGAACATCCATAATGTCTACAATTCCTTGACTCAAGTTGAATAACGTTAGCCAAGTGTGCTGGTAGCGTCTCCATGGCTGCATTGCCTGACCTGCACAAAATTAGTGGGGGCAAAGCATTGTTATTTTCAGAGAATATCACTCCCTAAAGTAATTATCTCTCTCTAGTTTTTATTACTGGCAGGTGGCCATGGTGTAGGCAGGATAATGGACCCCAAGGTGGCACCTTCTGCCTCATGTCGGGTGGTTCTTTGCCTCCACATCATGCATTAAAACCAGTCAACACACCTCATCGTGGAATAGCCCTTACATGAAAAAAGCTCAGATTTCCCCAATTTTTGATAATGTACAGCATAATGATTAATTTGATATATGTATTCAAAACTCACATAGCTGTATCACCATCCATCCAACCATCATGTCAACTACTATATCTGTACCATGACCAGCATTTGCAATGGACGTGTGTAGTAGTGCTTATAGTTTCCTATAAGCATACACACCATATTTGATGTTTTCTAATTGTCAGTTACTGAAAACAACCTCACTGTGTTCACTTATTTGCCTTTAGGAAACCTGGTGTTATCTCATGCTGTGCGTGTTGAACACACTGCAAAGTATACTCAAGATATTGTATTGCAAATTCATAAAGGCATTGAAAATGACAGTTGTCAGGCGAAAAACCTTGTGACTCTGGTTTCAGTAATTGCCCCTGTGTTTACTTCAGTTGATGGATTTCACGGTCCTGTTACGACTCTTGGGCTTAGGAAATCCCGTTTAAACCCAACGTTTAATTGTACAAAATGCACGGCCGTCAGTTGAAATCTAATGGTGGTTTTCTTCATTTGCTGAATTATGTTGGAATCGGCCGTGGCTGCTTGTGCCTAAGGTGGTGGAGAGACAGAAGGCTACAAAATGGAGTCAATCAAAGGAGCAGTGGCCGCTATGATAGCATCTAATCCCTCTCCCCTCTTCTCCTCTCATCTCCTGTTGCCCCTCGCCTCATTGTCTCTCCTCCTGTCCTCTCTTTGTCTCTCTCCTCTCTTGTCTGCCTGTGCCTCGGGGAGCAGAGAGAGAGAGAGAAGGCAACAAAATGGAGTCAATAAAAGGAGCAGGTTACTATGATACCATCTAATCCCTCTCTCCTCCCCTCTCCAAGACAGACACTGAGGGAGAATCCAGTCAGCGTACAGCAGGAACTCCCTTTTCCGAGGCCAGATATGGGAGACCACACACACACACACACACACACACACACTCACACATTTCTCCCCACAGTACAGAGTAGCAGTCGACTTTGTACTTCAGTTGCTACAGAGGATCTGACAACTCCAACCTACTGACAAACACTCAGACCAAACCACCAGGGAGCTAGTTCTGTCTGCGGCATTGGATAAGACCGAGACTGTGAGACTGTGTGTGTGTGTGTGTGTGTCTGTGTGTGTGTTTATATCTTTTCAAAGGCTTTCAGTCTGCAGTCTACATGCATTGCCACCATGCATCCCTAATTTTTCTGTTGGCTTGCTAAGGTGAGTGACTGGTTCTGAATGTATGTGTGTGTGTGTGTGTGTGTGTGTAAATGAGGAATGAGGGAGAGAGAGAGAGAGAGTGAGAGAGAGAGAGAGAGAAACCTAGAGAGGTCATTATAGAAAACACTGAACCTGGTATAAGTGGGCCGCGTTGATAGTTTACCCAGCTGTTGTGTGTGTGTGTGTGTGTGTGTGTGTGTGTGTGTGTGTGTGTGTGTGTGTAAATGAGGAATGAGGGAGAGAGAGAGAGAGAGAGAGAGAGAGAGAGAGAGAGAGAGAGAGAGAAACCTAGAGAGGT
>OMKZ01051225.1:0-19778 GCA_900302535.1 Neoniphon sammara | reverse complement strand
GCTGTGATAGAATAACACATTCTGTTGAACAAATAGGCCCTTGAGTGCCGGCTGGTCCCAGGGGTCTGTCTATAGCCCCTAGGCTAAGGCTCTCAGAGAGATGGGCTGCTCTCAGCATGGCTATACCCTGACAAACACTGTCTGACTCTGTAACGCTCTGTCCCAACGCTAATGCAAGCATATTGTTAACATACACACACACACATGCACTCACATAGCCCTTGGTGTGTGCATTCTGAGTGAATTAATAAGTAAAGCTGGAGTGTTTTCTATAGTTGTGACAAAGAGAGAGATAGAGGACACAGGACAGAAAAAAGGAGAGAGAGCACTTATAATTTATTTCACCATAGCTCTGGTGCAGCTAAATACTTTTACGCTGTGGCTCATTCACTGGAACTGATAATCTTACTTAATCCTTCACTCCAACTCAAGGGGCGACCACTGAAGATCTCACCCGGCCATCAAAACGCTCAGCATTGAGATTCATTTTTACCCAGGATTTCTGATGGAGAAGGGGAGACATACATCCACTGTCATCCTGTCAGTGAATAAAAATTCATGCTCTCCTGGGTTTACCTCGTTGCGGCACTGTGCTACACAGGTTTTTCTTACATGAAATCCTCCAGCTGGGGTAAAAACACTGGTGCTCAGTGGTTTTCAGTGGTGCCCTGAGAGACATGTTGCTGCTATTGTAACGGCATGAATCCTACACTGCAGCCCGGCAGCCCCACACAGCATGCTTTTTGATGATGTCACAGGTTAGATCGGCACCATTGTAGGTACGGGCTACCAGAGAGCAACTACACACTGTTCTAGCATCTGTTGAAAAAGAAACACCCTCCCAAGCCCCTTTGACACAGCTTTTTTTTTTAAAGGAGAGCTGGACAAAAGCCACAGTTTCTTCTGTGATATCCTGTTAAGGCTGTTCTGGAGCCAGCCAAGCATAGCCCTCCTTCAGAGAGCTGGGGCAACATCATTCAGCTTCCTCCTTGTGATCCAAGGCACACAACAAACCCTGTGGTCCACAGCTCAGTGGCCAGGGAAAAAGACCCGTCACACAATGTCTTTTACCCATACGCACATTCAGCAGCATGCACATTATGCATCGCGCCCATTTGGGCATGTACTGCACAACACAAACACACACACGCATGCACGCACGCACGCACGCACACACGCACACATACATGCACACACACACACACACACACACCCATGACTGCACACATGCACAAGTAAAGCTATGTTCAGTATCACAAAAGTGCTCTATGATGTAACATTTGACATGACTTTTTTATGTAACTTGCTAACATAGCTTTCATGTTTCAGTGTTGAAAAAGCAAGTCCTTGGTTTCGTTTAGGCTACTACAGTATTTGGTCAGCAGTGAACAGTTATCTTATGAACATGGCCTGCAACAATTGTAAAAGGGTCTGTGTCATCACAGCTATCCACTGTTGAATGGTTCTCATGTTGAGTGAGAAAGGAAAACAAAGGTCTTTGTGCGGTGTGTTAAGAAGAAGCATACATGTCGGCACTCCAATAGACCCTCTGTTTCAACTGAGCTCAATTAGACCAGAGCTAACTCTGTATAATTAACACCCCCAACAGAGTAATCAAACAGAATCTAAATTAATGGCAATGGTGAGGTATTGAGAAAGGGGGCTGAGGGGTGGGGGTGGACAAAATACAGAAAGCATATCTCAGGGGCAAACATGATAGAATTACAAAATGAGCAGCTTGCAAACTGTCTCAGCTTTGATGAAGAAACGATTAATTATCCCCCTGGTGGAAAAGGTCCCCTATTGTCTAAAGCTAATTTGTCCCTTTTGGCTACTTCCCTGCCCCAGAGGCCTGTCTGTCTCAGGTTACCCCCCTCCTCCTTACCAGCCCACTGCCACCCTGGGTATCAGCATCTCCCAGTTCCAAAGACAACCACAACCCTGACTTAGGCCCAGACAGTATTTTGTTTGTTAAGTGTAGCCCAAAGATCTGGGCCCTTGGGAATAGATGAAAGAGGGAGTACCGCCTCCCTCTCAGGGAAGGGATCAAGGAGGTCAATTTCCTCTGACTTTGTCCTGTCTTGGAGTTTGTATTCCCTCAGTCCACAAAGGCCACCATTGGACTGGACCGGAGGCTCAGTCTCTCTCAGCTGCCCTGTCCTTGCCCCCATTTGATTTCATGGAATAAAAGATGGCAATACATGCCTTCAAAGCACAACTCCTTTTTTTTTTTTTTCTTAGAGTGAAACAAGAGATAACACTCCCTAGAATGGAAGGGGCATCCAAATAGAAATAGATACTGTATAATTCTCCCCAGTTTCAACACAAACTTGTGATGGGACACTGTGAAAACAAGAGTCTCGTAGGAGGAAACATTTTCTTCTTAAACATGACTGAAATGGTGTAAAATGTTATAGTATTTTATTTCAACTATTGTTAAATCATCACTATACTGTTCCTCTTTTTTTCCTCTTTAGCCCTGAACGATTTCTCATGCTTTCCACATAATGAAATTAAATACATTCACATTAGGCCTGACAGTGGATCCAGTTCACATTTAAATGCAATTTAAAAGGGGCATATATTTGCATAGTGAATTAAAATTAAGACCTAATTATGCAAATAAATTATCGAATGCGACTGGGGATGGTTTTCAATTCAGTTAATATCTCATTTTGTGAGACAATAGTCACTTGATAGTCCAAACGACATTGCACACATTTTGCTACAGCCCCACACAATGGTGTTAAATATTCAGGTGGTATTTAATTACCAAAAAAAATAGGAGCTTATAAATTACAAGCTATGCTTCTTAAGTACACCTAGACAAATCCTCCTCCCTTAGGAATTAGGTTTCCTTCGTACATACTCCTTAATTCAATTTGTACAGTATGCGCCCTTTTGAAACAGATAGCAGTGAAATGGGATAGAAGAACAAGTATGAGCCATCATCAGAGTTCATGTAAAGTCAGTGAGTTAAATATGTATTAAATAAATATTGTTATCTGGAAATATACAGTAAATATAAAGGTTGCTGCTTAATAAAAATAAATAAATAAAAAAAAAAAAAGTTGGATATTGGAACAAGATGGAGGACACATTTGAATTTACAGTTACTGTGAGAAAATGAGAAAATACAGTTCAGTTTACTGTATTCTACTTAGTAGACAGTTCAAGAAAGATTTATTGTATTTTATTTTATTTATTTATCTATTTATTTTTTATTAAGTTTTTAGAGGCCATATGTCAGATCAGATTAATTTATATCTATTGACTGAGCATGTTTATTTATTTATGAAATCAGGCACTATGATGTTTGCAAAGTGTTAACTGAACAGTTGATTAGCATTTATAAGATTTTTTTAAATCTTCCAAATGTTTATGACAACAGGAGCAGCTCAAATCCCTAAAGTGTCCTGCTCTGATGAGCATCATGGAAACAAAATGAAAAGCACTTGGGCCAAATCAACTGAACAAACAAATAAACTATCTCCTTACCACCATACCCAGTCTGACAGAGAACAAGCACAGAGGGTCACCACAGATAAGGAATCTCATAGTTTGCATGAATAAATAATTTGGCAAAAGAATACTCACTCAGACAAAAGATGCCTCCAGCAGGGGTCCTTCCTTGTACAGGGAGCTGTCAAGGTGCCTGAACAAAAATCTTACCAAGTAATCGACACTAACTGTTGGGCCAAAAACACACTTTCATATTGTATATCTCTATATTTAATTAGTAGCCATTTAAAGCCACACAATTAAAATACAAGATGCATCTCTTTGGTACTGGTGGATGATTTTTATGTTGAAGAGGTCTGTTGGTAGTAAGGCTTAATTAAAAATCCCAGAGGGCTAAGTGTGTATTTAAAAAGGGATTGGAAGGAAGAAAAATGTAACTTTCATTCATGCTGATGCTCCAGATTCAGGCAATGAAAGTATGGGAAATGAATAGGAGAGGGTTAATGAACTGGCCAAACATGACATTTGCCTCAGTATTAATTAACACAGTTGTAAAACAGAGAGAGCTGTGAAGGCAGGCTGTTAAAGTGAATGCTCTTGTTTAAAAAAAAAAAAAAAAGAAAGAAAGAAAGCCAGACTTTTGTGGCAGCATGGTGGTTCTTTTTGTAGTTTATTTTTATTCACACTCCTCAATATCCTCAAGATAGATGTGACGTGGTTTAAAGGCAGTCTGGTTAAATAAAATATGTTTTGCATGGTGTCATCGTCAGAATAAACCTCACATACTGCCAGTTAATTTCTTCTCTTTTAGAAATGAATCGTCTTTAGCAGACATAACAAGATCTTTCATATGTTTTACTGATAGACACATCAAAAATAAACTAATAGCGAAGACATTCTTACATCAAAAATCCAGAGGAAGATGATAAACATCCAGAAAAAAAGAAAAAGAATATAATGTGATTTGTTGTGTAAAATTTTTTGTTAATCGTGTTTTCCAGTCTCCAGTACTTTGCAATCTGCATCTCTCCCTCCAATTTACCTGTGACTGAAACATTTTTTTCCCCACACAATCATAGATTAAGTAATATTAAAGTAATCATATATACAGCTATAAAATGCTTTATTTCCTGATGGAAATCCTACGAAAAGTTGAATGTATTGTTCACTGCCAGCTAAGCAGGTGTGTGCATATGCAACTTTATGTTGTTTTAAACTTTCCTTTATGATATGACTAACATTGTGCAACCAGGCAGTGCATCTAGGGGAGGTGGAGGATGAAACAGGTGGAAGGTAATGAAGAGTATCATAGGGTAATTGATGACCCTTCCTCAGCATTGGGGATATTGTTCCAAGGCTTAATCTTTGTCATCAGAGAGAGAGAGAGAGAGAGAGAGAGAGAGAGAGAGAGAGAGAGAGAGGAGGGGGAGAGAGAGGGAGAGAGCGAGAGAGAGAGAGAGAGAGAGAGGAGGGGGGTGAGAGAGAGAGTGAGAGAGCTAGAGGCTGACTGTGTCAACTTTCTCTCTCTCTCTCCTGTGGGTCAAGTAAACAGCCTTCGCAGGGACAGCTCTGGGGCTGGTGTCTGACCAGCCAGGCTGAAAATGGCCCTTGTCCATTCCTGCCATGTAGCATTTCTTTCCCCAGCTGTTTGTCCTTTGTCATGGACACAGCTTGTAATAAGAAGAGCCAACATATTTATGGAGTGGCCGACCTCGCTGGTACACAGGTCTTTTATCTGCTGGGCACAAAACAGCTTTGTTACTCTTTAACAATTCACAAACCTGCACAGTAGTGGAGAGCGGGAATCAGAGAGAGGGAGAGTGTGCATGCTGGGCACCCACTGCAGGCCAGCATGTGTATGCAAACATGCACATGTGCTTGCATATGTGTTGGAGAGTGACATAAATAGAGGAAGGCCAGAAACACTTCTTTTTATTTTATCAAGTTAATCTCCCCACAGAGAGTGTCTTATTATAATTATTACTTTAAATCTGCAGTCTGCCTGGGCTCTGACCTTGAGGCCAATTAGGGTGTTCATGGTGAGTGATTTGTTTTGCTGTGTGTGGTTGCTGTCCACTCAGCAACATTTATGAGTGATTAGTTAAGCTTCGGCTGAGTTCTATGAAGAACCTGCGAGGAGCGACAAAGCAACATTCAGATGGCTCAAGTAAGAGGAGTCCAGGGTAGGCTTAGGAGTGAACTTTGGTAAAAAAAGAAAAAAGAAAAAAGAAATGAATGACGAAGTGAACAAAGAAGCCCTTTGACAGCTCTGGAGCGTGTGTGTGTGTGTGTGTGTGTGTATCTGTGTGTCTGTGCGTGTGTGTCTGTTTTTTCAAGGGGCAGGCAGGGGTTTCCCTTTTAAAAAGCAATTCAGTATTAGATTATAGAGTTGCATTAGCAAGAAACATAAGATTGTACGCAAATATGCTGTACAAAACATATATATTGTCATATTTCAAAGGTACCATTGTTCACAGGAGGAATAATAATAGAGACAGGTGTATTGTAAAATTTTATTAGGTAAGATTTATTTTAAGAATGCTAATTTTATTTGTGTGAAAGACATGTGACCTTACTTACTTCCAAAAACTGTCGAAACATATTTTTTGGATGTATTTTAGTCTCTATATTTCAGTTTAGAGTGTGCCATATAGTCTATCATTACATTTCATGTAGTGTTTAACATCTCAATTGCAGGACTTTTATCAAGGTTAAAGAGTGAGAATATGACCTACTTAATCAATTAATAGTTCACATAATGTAATGGCAGTTGTATCTAATGAATACTGTTAAATAGCCTAAATGCATTTTAATCCTCTCCATCAAAGCATGATTACAAAGGACGGGTATATCAAGTGGTCCTTTCATTTGGTTAACATGATCAAATTGACTCCTATGTCGTGAGAGATGACACCAGTGGTAATTAATTTCTCCATTAAGGGTGGCCGATGTGACAGCCATGCAAACAGAGCCAACTGACTGGGAGGACACGATAACTTCAGCAAACACAGACAACCCAACTGCTGAGGAGCAATGGGTAATCACATTATCCGTCTGCAGGGACAGCGTTGTTCATTAAAATAAAACAACATGGGCTACACTGTCTGTCGCAAGATCATCAGCATATTTGCAGATCCAGCAGATTTTCATCGTGGCTATGCATTTACATATAGTAATGAACTTTTTAAAATTCATTCCAAATTAGTCAAGTGAGCTAATAAAGCCTGTGGGTATTGCCATCAGGGGCCTGACTCACTTGTAGTTGAACAGTTTCTATTATTCATTTTTTATAAACTATTGAGCAAATGAAACAAAGTGATTTATCACATGAAGACAGAGATGCTGTGATGATGAGATGTTTATTTAGCTGATATTCTGTGCATGGGAGGAAAGGAAAGTCTCAGATTGGTTGGCTTATGAACTGATTGAATTTAACTCAAATCTCTCCTCTACTAGATTAGCACGCAATGCTAGAATGATATAGAGATAAAACAATACCTAGAAAGAAAATGGAATATTTTCTAAGAGTGACCCTATGTATATTTAATGACTCTTAATCCACTTACTATGGATTGCAAACATCTCATTCCCTTTCACACTAGTCCTTCTCCCCCTTTCACAATCTTATGCCCCCCTTAATACAAATCATTTGAGCCTGCTTCTACAGTGCAGCTTATTAAATATTCTGTGTATTTATCCATGAACGTGTGTAAGTGTGAGACTGCCTGTGCATGCCTGCAGGCCGTCTGCTTGCCTATGGGGCTTTTGATAAAAAGTGAAACTAACAGTTTCTCCTCCAGCAGCGAGACCCAGGGGCTTCTCCCTGGGAGGGGCAATTGTCCAGCATTTTCACCATAATGCTGCCATATGGGGAACAGAAGGATCAGTCACTGGCTCCCCCCCAGAGCAAAGGCAAACACCAATCCACATATGCATAGAAGCGGTCATTTAGAGCCACCACTTTTTACCATAACAACAGATGAAACACTGGAGTCATTTTGTTTCCACTAAGATCCATTGTTCCAGGGGCTCACTGCGTCTTAAGCCTGCTCCATGTGAGCCTGGATAAACTTAGGGGCCCAGGCCCGGTGTAAATAACAAAGGAAACCTCACTTACATGCTTCCTAAATCCTATCGAAAAGAAGGGGAAAAAAAACTCTCCATTTCCTCATTTTCTGGAAATGAGCTTAACATGGGACAAATGAATTTCTAAGTGGCTGTCCATTTCGTGAGCGTTTAATTGCTGTATGCCAAATAATCTGGGAAAAAATTAAATGCTGATAGTTTCTCTCATTTAAAATATCAATCAATGTTGATCAGTAGCATGTATTTATAACTGCAAAAATTGTACTCTAACCATTGGGTTTATCCGGATCTGTTACAGTGGACACAAATTCTTATAAATGAACCCTGCCACCAAATATCACTGAATTATACATTTACAAATTATTAGCTTCGGTTGGTTCTCCTGAAGGTTTTCCAACAGGTTCAAAATTGATAATAGTTATTGAAATCTACAATATATGGATGTACTGTATCTTAGTCTGTCATTGTTTTGGGTAAACTATTTTCTAGTTCAACAAAAGCAAAGCCAAATGCTATTTTGTAGCATTTGAAACAACAGCATGCAGATATAGTTTACACCCAGATATCTATGCCTGAATGATTCCTCACAGAAGTTCAAAAATGTCTCATATTTTAGTTGACAAACAACTTTGCATCTGCAGGTGTCAATGTTCCCCTCGCCGTCGTTTCCGTCATTTTATCATTGAAAGCAATGAGCCACTCGGCCATTTTGTGCAGGGGTGCAAGTGGTTCAATGTGTATTTCAAAGCTGGTCAGCCAGTCAGGCTGCCACTTAAGAGCAGCGATATTGTAATAATGACTCACTGATGGGAAGGTAGCAATGGAGCTGAACATCTCACATTCCTCTAGCGCTGGCTGATCATTACTTTAACAGAATAATGCATTACCCCTGCAAACAACCTCAGGATTTCAACTCCTCCCAGAAGCTACTTCATTCTGCTACATGAAAAAAGGCAATTCATTCAAGGTTGGGGAGGGGGATTGTGTAAATACAAGTTTTACGAGTTTCAAGTTTTTGTGTTTCAAATTAAGTACATACATGGTTTACTTTATTTTCAATTGCATTTTCATTTAAATAAATAAATTTAAAGATGACTTTGACATATCCACATGTGCTAATCACAATAATTTCTGTGTTCAAAACATTCATTATTCTACTAAACTGAGTTGATTATTATGACAGATGACTAAACACCTTGCAAATAGAGAGAGAAAGAGAGAGAGAGTCCTCCAGTTAAAAACAGCCAGGGGTCATTTTCCACTTCTGTAAATTCAGCCTTGATTCTTAATGTAAGGAGATCATAGTAAATCATGACTGCTTGTGAAAGAGCCATAGAGTGTGCCAGCCAAGTTTATTGGATAAGATATGTAAGACCGCAAACTTAGTGGAAGTATTTATCAGGGGCAAGCTAATGCACTGTGTTTAAGCCACATCCGATCCCAGTGAAATATTATACAGAGTTTTAATATCCAGAGGGTGTCGGGCTGGAGCGAGAGGCAGTCAGCTGCTTCAGTATAACCAAATGTTACAGTATAAAACAGCGTGTCGCGCTGCCATTTGACATGGTGGAATGAGATTAGATGGAATTCATTTCTAAGTGAGGGGAAATTACAAGCCTATTGGCACCCCCCACACCGACAGCAGTCTCTGCTCACCCCTACCAGTGGCCCAACAACAGAAGGGTAGTCGGGCATGAACACTGACATGAACAGCGAATGACCCTGCAACCACATCTGTAGCCACCTTCAGTATACAGCAGGAGGAGGCTGAGCTGTTTTAAAGGTCAGATCAGTCTGAGGTCACAGCGTATGTCTGGTGTTCATGGTACAAATCAGCACTATTGGTAAATCGTAATCATTTTGTGTCAATTAAGAAAATTATATTCTGATTTAAGAAATATGTAATTGTTTCCATTTGAAGTGAAATGCTATTTAAAGACAATACATAAGCCATTTTTACAGCATTATCACTGAATTAATCTGTTGCATAGAACCTCCTCCATAAAGAATTCTTTGGAAACAACAGAAATGTCATTTGTTCAAGTCACCACACTTTGCTGCTTATTGTTCCTATGGTGCTGTGACCAGAGGGAGGCCCTTGACATTGTGATCCTTTAACACACGTCTTAGGGTTTCCAGCACATCAGGATGACACCTCGTGAAAGGGGACCTCCACCTTTGGCTTCTCCAGGAGAACAACACGTGTCAGCGGCCCCCCGTGGGCCCTGTCAGGGGGTGAAGAGGTTAGGCGCTCTGTGCGGCCGCACAGATCTCCGTCTTCTTGAAGACCACCATAATGACTGCTAATTATGCTGCCATCTGTGGGGTGGGCTGTGTTATGTAGACACCTGTTCATTAAGGAGGAGAAAGAAAACTTTTCTTCCGACAGCATGTTCTTTACAAAAAAAATAAATAAATAAATGATGGGTTCAATAGCTGTCCGAGCCCCCATGACTCAGATGTCCTGAAAATGTGAGATTGACTCACTCTGTTCATTTCTAAAATGAAAAATTTCAGGAAATAATGCGGCACCAAAATCTGCAAAAGCACCCTCCCAAGCTCCATTTTAACACACATAGCACAATATATTCAATGTGATGTTTTTTGACAACATGATTAGCAAAAAGATAAAGATTATAATAAAGCTTAATAAACCTCATAGCATGCAGAATTGAATTCTTCTGCAGTGCTAATGAGTGAACGGACTTTGTGTGATACCTTTCCAGCTTCGGAAGGCATCAACAAGGTTAATCAGGCCATCGGGCAGCATTAGTAGGAGGGTGTTTGGAGGGGAAGCCAATAAAAAGCTCTTAGATATCTGTTGAGGGGGACCACAGCCTGTCAATTGTGTGGCCCTAAGAGGTGATCTGCCATTACCAACTCACAGGAGACTAATGAGAGCCATTCTGTTGCGAGCACCATGGATAATATGTCAATACTCACTTGGCCTGTGTTGAATGCTGCCTGTTTTAAATTGTTTTTCTTTTACTTAAACATTCCTTTATATGTCAGTGATACAGATGCTTCCTTCCTTGGAGCATTTTGCAAGTAAAAACTCGGCAAATGCATTATTTCTCATTTTAAATACCACGTACAGTAGAATCTCAATATTGTGCTGAACTTTTATACTGTGAAAGGCTCTAAATCTGTTTCCCCTCTTTGAAAACCCCCAGACACATTCATCTAATCCCTATCTTTCAGTTTAAGATTTATATAAACGGATTATTGCTAAGCATCACATATTTCAACATTTTATCTGTTGAGCTTATGACTCCATTTAGCTTTAGATCCTCCCTGAGTGAGCTAGCACAGCAATCATAAAGTGAGGGCCAATTAGGATGTTGACGGATTGATTTTGGAAGATGAATTTGGGATGTAAAAGGTTGACATAGCTGCTGTGTCTCTTTCACTGCGTGTGTGGCTCCCAATTAAGTGAGGAGAGGCAGTTTTTTTTTTTTTCTCTCCAGGATCAGAGTGTCTCCCTGACAGATGAGCCACTAATGAGAGCAAATCTCACTAAATCCTCAAGAAACATGATGAATTGAATCATGTTCACCCCTTTCATTTGTTGTGTTCACAGATGAGACAAAATGCAACATTTATCTAGTCAACAAATAGCAAATGAGTAGGTGGGTCCATCATTCAAGCTGTTGTTCATGCAATGTCTGACTTTTTAACATAATATTAGGCTGAGGATTTATACTGAATACTTGTATACTGTATTTTCTATCTTCCTTGTCTTTAGTCTGACTTGAAACATGGTATGGAGGTTGAATGCAGACATATGTTAAGTCCTGAGGCCTCAATCTGCCTCCCTCCCTAATATTTATAAGACAAATTAAGGAGGCTATCTCTCTCATTATCACACTCCAAACACTCACCATATGTATCCCTATTATTAGACAACCAGTGGAAGATGTCCTATTTTCAAAGGTAAATTGCCAAGTCTAACCTTAATTGGTTAGAAATGTTGTTTAGTGGATGGTATCAAAATCGGGCTTGGGAGAGAATCCAACAGATGGCTTAGTCTTATGACTTGTATTAACACCTTCGAAGTTTAATGAACTGTTAATTGCTTTTCTAATACATAATGGGACCATTGAAATACACGCGGTAATGCAAACAGATTAGCGTGTAGACAATAGATAAACACACGTCCTGCTCAATGTCACCTTTGCGTACCTTGAAAAACAAAACAAGCTGGAGGACGAAAAGAGCCAAAATGTTCCTTTGGAGGTGAGGGAGAAAATTTGAATTTGCTGTTGACTTGAAATTGCACAATTTAAACTATTTGTAAAGTCTAAATTGTACAGCATTGTTATATTATCAGGCTGTAATGGACCTTGTTTTTAAAGCATGTTCCTGGATGATCATTATCCGACAATACAACAGACTTCAGTGTTTACATTAGATCTTTGTTCATTAAGGTAATGCAGAATACTTTTTTTATACAGTTCTACCCAGGCACAGGAACTTTTTTCTATCTACCCTTCCTTCTGAGAGTGTATTTTGATGTAAAGGCATCTCTTCCAACTCACCTTGCTTAATAGTGGGACTTTTAAACTCCTGATTCACTGCTGTAGTTCATCTGTCTGTTTTAGCTGCGCTTGTAATATGGTGTGCATTGTACTTGAGCAACCATACATGTACTCCTACCTTTAGAGGTAGTACTTTATTAAATTAAGCCGTCTTTAAGGTCAATATACTTCTCTAATGAGTTGTCTCTTTTGATCATCAGAGGTTAGATTGTACCTTGATCCTCACTCCCTTTAATAGTGTTGGCGTCACAGCTAAGCTAACACAGCGCTGGTGTTTTTCATATTTCAGCTTAAAGTCGGCGCAAGTAATGCTTTGCATGCTTAAAATCCATTTCCATAACTAAGTGTAATTTCCCCTCAGTTTGTTCCTGTTTAATGAGGTGAAGTCTTGTTTGTATGCCTCCCAATGTCACCAGAAAAGTCATTCAAGCGGCTGTGTCAGAATTAAATCAAATTAGCATTACTACACTGCCATTTTACATCAAACTGTTCAAGTAAAAACATTTAGCTTTACTCAGTTTTACATAAAAAATTTGCTTTTCCATTTCCGAGTAAGTCCGCTCTTTCACTGAGAATTGTTGGAGGGACTTTAATGATGGAATGTGTAAATGACTTGAGGTGGAGGAGGGGGGGTTATAGTAGGGGAGAGAAAATGACCAACATTGATTTATCCTGGCTGTTGTCTTGTCTGGTTGGTACCGTCAGAACACCTCGCTGCATCCCATTCCCTCCCATTATCTCCCCGCGATCACCGCAGTCCAACGAGTTTCCTACAGGGTCATAAATACTTCCCCCAGACCCCATACTGCTTCCACATCATCCTGCAGACACCGCCTAATGACAGCAAAAGACAGACAATGCATCCTCTCTCTCATGACTGCCTTGCTTCTCTCCCTGTTCATACACATTTACAGTGGATGAAGAACGTATACCTACACCATGAAAGACCAGCGGCAGCATGTACCACTGATTTTGCATTTAAAATGGTACATTAATGCAGCATTTATGAAAATGTTGCACATGATTAATGTGTGTAATGACAGTGTTTCCTAGTGTGAAAGTCACTTTTGTGCTGCTCTGTGTATTAAAGTAACTGGTATAAAGGTAACCAAGAAAAGAAAACGTCCAAGCCCTGAAAATTTTAAACAATGAAAGGAGGAAAAGCTGCGCTGCCAATCATGAGCTTACACGATAACACAAATATGCACTGAGTCAGAGACTTCTAATACTCCTTGATGGGAAGGAGCCAATCTATTCAAGACAATGAATCAAATTAATTATTTTGACGTGCTGGTCATCCGAATCAATTAGAGAGTAGCACACAATGAGCCACCAGCATAAACAAAGTCCTTTTCCCCCAAACATTCCCATCCATGGCCCTATTAGAGAGAAAGCGACATTCATCAACCACGAACGTATGAGATGAAAAAACTGAGAGCCATCTCATTCACTATGGCTATGAGGCGAGGTCAAGTGGGCGGTCAATTGTGACATTGTTTGACTGATCAATTGTGTGTACAGTAAATAGCAAACAAGTTGCTTTTCATTTACCCATTTGCAGAGGGAAGCAACACATTCCAGACAAAACTAATGACCTCTGACGAAAAATTTGGCAAGGGTGCGGGTCTTGAATGTCTGAATGTGCCTCTGCCAGTGAACTTCCCCTCTCCAGTTATGCTATTCTGCTTTAACCCCTTAAATTTCGATTTTCCAATAATTTAAATAGCTTTAAAGTTAGATAAAACACTCTCCCATGTTGCACGGCAATATCACACACATATTCTGTATCTGCTGGTTACCGCACTTCATTGAAATCACACTATTACTTCTATCACACTATTTACACTCACATTCACACACAATCACATTATTATTTCACTACTGAGTGAAATATTCAAACCCAAAATGTCATTGTTTTATGGCTGCACCATTACATCAAATAGAAAATATCTAGATGTCTTGTGCATTATTTTATAAACATATCCCCATAATTAAGCAGGACATAATTCCACTAGAATTTAAAATAAAATTCTGTGGGTTTAATTAAATAAAGCTTGGTGGTGCAGCAATGACAAATGTGGAAACGGTGGCGTTAAAGAGGTTAAGGGAAGCCTGTAAAGTGGAAATGCAGTTAAACAATAAAGGGGACATTCAGATGCTAAAAAAAAAAGTGGGCTATGGATGTCTCACTGTTTACACCCAAACAACACTGTAATGTAATCATCCTATAATTTCACAGGTAACAAGGCATACAAGCACAATGCAATACTCTGAATCCCTTCCCTATAAATCCATGAGCTACATACGTATAAGTGCTGTGTCAGTTCATTCATACATAACCCTATCTGCATTTGGCAGACCATGTTTAGGGACAGTCAGCTGGTCGGGTGAATTGGCCACCCACAGATCCCTTGCATTGTAAAGCTGCTGCATGCTCTATTAGTTCCCACTGTTCAAATGTATACATTAAACATAGCAGAACAAAATCAGACAGCACGGCATACTCTGTACCATGAAATCAGAACATTCTCATCCTTTGGCCCAAACATGAATATTCACTCCAACCATCAGCGTACATCATTAAGAACCGCAGACTCTGCCAATCCAGGCCTTGATGTGATGCTTTGAGTGACTCTCTACTGTCATGGAGACTAAGCACATATTGTAAACTGGTAATATATGACCTCACATTGAGCATATTCTTTGTGGGGTCTCGAAGACAAGCCTTGCACTTGGGAGGGACACGAGTGACTGAGCATTGCTCTATTGAATAAGCCTCCTAATAGAATGGCATGTTTAGGCCTGTCATTCAAAGCAGAGGAGCATCGCGTGATGAGGAGGCTTGGTAAATGAGTATTTTAACAGGCATAGCTAATGTCTACAAACCTGTGGTGTTTAGTTTGCTGTTAAGGATGACATTAACAGAGACATAGACCCAGGGATGCTGATCAACCCTGAGGTCCTAACACATGGGATGGTGTTTCTGGCTCATTTCCTGCACCATAATCAAGGCTTATGTACCTTTGTGTGAAGTTGGGTGGACATGTGTGTATATGTATTATGCTCTCTTGACCAGGTCTTGTCTGCTGAAGAGCTTGTGTCTATGTTCTCTGTCACTGTCATTGTACCTGTCTCTGCCTCTTTGTCTTTCTGTCTCCTTGCTTATCTTTTTTCTGTCTGTGCGTTTGTCTCTCTCTCTCTCTTTCTCTCTCTCTCTTTCTCTAATGGAAGCAGGGGGGGAATCAGCTAATTAAGGATGTAAATGGAACTGAGGAGTGACAAAGAGCCTGCTTGTAATTCGCATCTAAATTGTCTCTTACCTCAGCAGAAAATTTATCACAGGAGACAATGTCAACTTTTACATGGGGAGGGCCATTTGCATTTTTCGAATTCATTACAAGGGTGGCGCTGCAGTCATAAGCCGTAATACAGACCCCTACCCGCCCTCCATCCTGCTGCACCCACCCTACCCATAGCTACCGGGTAGAGGATAATCTGATGGGTTCCTCTTCAGTGGTCACTCAGCAGTGCAGGGGATGCAGGGAGAAAAAGAAGGACAGGAGGAGAGGAGAGGAGAGGAGAGGAGAGGAGAGGGCAGAAGTAGCAAGGAGAGAGGTGAGGAGAGTGTGTAGAGTGTGTTGGGTGAGGAGCATAAAGTGGTCCACCCCTTTTGTGTGTGTGTGTGTGTGTGTGTGTGTGTGTGTGTGTTTGTGAGTGTGTATATGTGGGCGTGTGCTTGTGTGCATGTGTGCAGCAAAGCCACACCACTCTCCCGAGCGACAGAAACCTTGTTGTGATTTATGCAGCCTGAGATATGAGTGCTGGTTACGCAGTAGCAAGACATCGATCTGACAAAGCAAACCAAACAATAAAGAGGCGAGGAAGATGATGTGCCCAGTGGAGTGGAGAAATGGAGAGTGTACCTATAAGAGCTAATTATCTGAGCACATAATTCTTCAGGTTAAGACAGGGGGAGCTGAGAGCCAGCCAAGCCACAGCTGTCTGAGAAAAGGCTTGGCTATACAATGGGTCTAAGTTCCCAGACCCTGAACAGTACTGATTTCAAATAAAAAAAGAATATCAGTGCAGCTCCTCAATAAACCAGGCTTAGCCAAATGGGTAGGACCTGTAGGATCTGGATTAATCTGTGTGCAGAAATGTCCTGAATGCAATGGTTGATGAAGGGCAAGAGGGCTAAAAAAAAAAGTTGCGTATTAGGAGTAGTGTATGTTGCCATAAGCTGAGGTTCTATGCAGGTATTTTTGAAAGCCTCAATGAAAGTGGCAAATCGCGATTTCTGCATTGCAAGAAGCTTTTGCCCTTTGCTCAAGGAAGAGAAACTCCTTGTTGATAAAGGATAAAGATGGTCACACATTGCTGAATAAAAACTTAACTTGACATGATTGGCCCAACATGATTCATTATCTGTATATAATAGTTCAAAATTGGCTTTGGACATTCTGAAATGTTGCAGTCAAGGGACTTTATATTGATAAAATATCAGCAACTAGGCTTCCCACAGTGATCTCCTCTATTGCTGGATTAAATGTTGCCAAGTATTGAGCCCTTTGCTTTCATCTTCAGATGCTGTGTAATATGAGTTTATGTAACATAACTACTAGTAACAACAACATAACTACTAATAATCTAATCTTTGACCATTTTTCTAGTCATTTTTTATGTTGTTCTGTATTTTAGAAGCCTATTTATTGCAACACAGTAGCATAAAATTTTGTGCTAGAGCATGAACTCTGGAATATGGATTACATGTTCTGGAATCAAATTATGTGAGTATGTTCCTCCATCATGAACAGAATTTTGTGACAATACCATGAATTGGACATGCCATTTTCACATGAAAAGGTTAGCTAATGGTTACATTTAGGCAAGTAACACAACATCGGTTAAGGGTAGAATAAGGTTTGGCTTTGGTTAAGGTTATAATTAAGGTTAGGTTTAGGTTTACATTACTAAGATTTTAGTTATGGTCAGGCAGTTAAAACAGCTCGGTCAAGGTTTTAGTCATGGTTGAATAAGAAAAAAAATCTAAAAGTTTAAGTTTTCTTAAAACTCATAATTCAACAGCAGTGTATCTTTAAAGGGGGTTTCTTTTTGCTCCTGTATTCTTCTGTGGATAGGCTGATACATGGATACTTTAAAGGTTAATTATGTAAAATTATAAAGTGGGTCCCTGTACATCAACAAAAACACCTATCATTTGTGGTTTTCAAACATGTGCACAAGGATGTACACCACAAAGGAGCATGCCATGCACACGGAGGTGATGTAGTACTCAATATCTTGTGGAGAGGGACAGCTCAGGGCCCACAGCACACTGTTCAGGTTGTTTTTTCTGCTCAGTCCATAACCATGTTGGGAGAGGAAAGATAAACAACTGGGTTTGGTAGAACACAAAAGGGATGTAGGCTCTCCCCTCTCCCCTGTTTGCCTGATGGCTGTTTGGAGCTTGTTCCCCTGGCATAACAAACAAACCAACATAACAAAGAAACCAACATGAAGAAACCAAAGTCTGTTAGATCATTTTGTACTGATGCAGACATAGCTTTCTTCTTAGTCAACTTGTACGTTAGTTTGCTAGCTAGTCTAGCTATAGTACTTAAGTTACATTATTGATCTGAAATTTCTTGTAAATTATGTTTGATAGGTGAAGTGGCTCATATGGTAACCTGGTAACTTGAGCCATTAATCAAAGACTTTCCAAATTAAATGCAGTCAGCATAGTCGTGGGGGTCTAACAACATACTCATACAACATACAACATACTGTGTGTTGGAGTGGAATTATGAATGTAAACAAATCCATATTCTTTACATGAAAATCTCAATTGTTTGTCTTCAAGTATTGAATGCACTACTCCACAGAACACTCAAAGCTTATTTACTGTTCTTCATAAGGAGATATATTAAAAGGTATTGGTCAGAGGTTATATAACAGCAAAAGCTGACCCTCATGGTTTTAACAGCAGCCAATTACAGTCACTGAGTGAGTTCACAACGCACAGTTCAAATACAGGCTCCCAACCTCATGTCATCTCTCTATAGGCCGTGAAAATAATAATGATAATATTTGCAATTATTATTTCCTATCTTGCAAATCCATTCTCTGCTTCTGTAAGCAGCGATTCTTTAATTAGACACAATCACACAACCACACATACACAAAGACTGGGGCGGTGGGCGCTCACTGCCATTAATAACACTATATAAAAGCAATGCCAGACAGCCTTTGACACTTTTAGTAGTTTGGGAAACAAGATGTAATCTGCGCTCGGTGCCAGGAGCGGCCCGGGCTGTGTGAGAGGGAGAGGGAGTGTGGCCAGTAACTCAAAGCAAACAGAGCACTGTGAGTACATCACTGATGAAGACATTATCTGTGACTTATACACAGACAGACAACGGGTGGGAGAAGTCTATAGGAACCATAAGACAGAGAAAGTGACAGATGAGATGGCAGTGTACTATAGCCAAGGCTAATCAGTGAGGTGTTTATTGTTAGGCTTTCAAAGGCTTGAATGCTGTAAATTAAAAGGAAAATTTACTTATAAATCATATTGGAAAATGTTGCATGTTGTTCTGATGGATTGTATTTTTTATTTTAAGTTGTGTGTCAATGTACTTTGTTCCATTTTTTTGCTTTTTTGCTGTGCGTTGTGTTCTTTGACGTGACATTGTGTGATGCTGCAACATTTTGTTTTGGGCATGTGGGTAGAGCAGAGGATGGGGTTCCATTTAGTGGCACCCTTGGCACCCATCTAACCTTGGCATACTGCTGGGCATGCTCCACTGGCCCTGAACATGCTGAGGTTTGAATCCAGAAATGCCTCTGTGCAGCACAGGCCACCAGAGGAGATGTGGGAGGCTCCATTAATATCCCCAACAGTACCACATGAGTCAAGACACCATCGACAAACCCACAGCTGATCAGATCTCAGTATATCCGCAATACCTGAGAAGCATATGCCTCAAAATGAGATTCATCTTCCAAAGTAAGTGGGCATAATGTTAAATGTCCATAACCAGTTTGTATACATTAAAGCTTAACCAGTTTGGAGGACCAATTAGAGTACATTCAGTTCATGCAAGGTCAATCCATGTCATTGTTTGTTTGTTTGTGTGTTTGTTTGTTTAATATAAACCATGAATTCTAATTCTGGAAGCACAGAATGGCCACATTAACCAGGCATGGCGGTCTGGGAAGAGGTCCAGCTGGAAGCATGCATGGGATGCTGCATTCCCCCGACGAAACTGGCTTCACTGGCAAGGGCTAAATAGTTTCTCATCTCCAAATGGTCAGTAATAAGAGGGAGAAAAGGGAAGGCAAAATCAAATAAAATATTTAATAGTAAATCTTTGGGCAGCCCTTTTACTCGTGGGATCTACCCCCTCAGCGGTCATAATTACACAATGATTTGTAGATCAGCTTTCAAAGGTTTTATCTCACCTGTGCCCAAAGTCACTGATAAGAAGGAGGGTCATACACTATATTACAATTGGAATGTAAGAGACATGGTAATTTAAAAAAAAGAAAAGAAAAAAAAAACTTTCACTATTTATCTTCTCCTTTTTTATTTCAGCCTGGCTGGCTGGTTAGTTTGTTGGATGGGTGTCTGGGCTGTGGTGAGGTGTCTGTAGGGGGATATGTCTGGGTTAGGGCTGAGTTCAGGAAAAGTGC
>OMKZ01051219.1:0-11653 GCA_900302535.1 Neoniphon sammara | reverse complement strand
GAAGCGTGACCTTTTTCTTCATTTTTGTAATTCATGCGTTAAAGAGTGGACGAAATTTGGCACAGAGCGATGAGAATCAATCCAAACTGTCTCATGGTAATCTTCCTTTCAGAAACCGGTTTTCCTTGCCTTGAGCATCTTCCAGTGGACACAAGCCAAATATTCTAGTGTAACTTCTTGCATTGCGTGCATCTTTAAATACTGGAAAACAGCAGCCGGATAATCTTCCCATGAAAGGAATTCTTTTCACTTCCCAGGACCTTCTCAGTTCATTTTTATGTATTGTCTTCCAAGGTCTCCTCTGTGGCAAACTGTGAGTCCTCAAGATCGTGATTTGTGCCTCTCAGTGGGTGACGATGGGGAGTTTTGGTAAGCATGGTGACATTGGAATGAAGTTTAAACATAATAGACCTTTCTAGACCTGTGTGTGTGCTGTGCCACACAAACACGCACACACAGCTGCTACAGAACAACATGATGTACATTCAAAAAGGGAGGAAATTACATAAATATATTAAAACACATTAAAATGGTAACTGTACATTTTTTTCTTGGTTTCTTTCACACAATGTTACTGTACAGTGGAAGCATGAATGGAAAACTACAACATCTTGATTTCATAAGTATACACACCCTGTAATTACTACCTAGGAACAGCACCTTAAGCTATTCAGCTTTTATATAACATTTACATTTCAGACCTCAGGACAATGAAAACCAGAAATATTTGAAACCAAATTTGTTAGCAAAGGAACCTTAGAGGGATTCTTATCTTTGTCTAGTCTTTTGACACCCACTGTTTTACATACACAAAAGTAGTGTATATATGCTTATTATACAATATCTTTGCATACTGCGTGTGAAAGAAATCAACATTTCATATTTTAAACAGTCAACACTGTAAAGCTGGTAGTTAAATATCCATGTGTGAGATTAAGTCCATGTCACAACTGCCCAAGGGAACCTAAAGCCATTGCTATCAATAGTTACAGAGATATATAGAGACCTTACACTGTAAAAAAATGTAAATACTGTGGCTCAGTAGGTCTTTTTTGGCCTGATTTTTTTATTTTACGCAGTTTGCGCTCCACACGGTGATCCACCATAGCACCTTGCTCAATGGCTTTTTATTGTAAAACAATAGACATACAGTAGCAATGTAATGTTTGTCACATATACTTATATATACACATATACACCATAGAAGCATATAACTTTTAGCGCAAAACTAAACATTCTGACTTCCACCTACCTTTTCTGCCTTCATGTACCTACTCTGTCACACTCTAAGAGTCGGCTGACTTCCATGCAGTTCAGTGTACAGTGTTAATCTTCAGTGAACATATTCAACTTGCTCATGACCTTCAAAGTTGCATGTAAAAATACCTCTCACCACTGTTTGTTACCAACCCTTCACCATGTATCTATTCCCATGTATGCCCTATTCACCTATATGTAACACTTTGTCAGCGGCCTCCATCCCCCATATTGACCTTAAATGCCCCTCCTTCCATTTTTGCCGTTTGTTTTTGTATTTCCAGTTGCTTGACTTCGTACAGTAGCAAAGATGCTAGCCAGCGTAGATAAATCCCAAACCAAATAAACAAAGCATAAATGGACCAAACTCACAGATACATTGCCAGGCATTGCATCAGTTTTCCTTTTCCAAGGATTGCAAATTCTGAGAAATTTTCCACAAGCATTCTTGAACATCTAAAAAGCCTTGTGCATATCCTGGAATTCAGAAACTCACTTTATATATAGTGCACAAGAAACAGATTTTGTGACATGATGAGTAATTTTGAGAACGCAGTCCTAACATGTGACTCAAATCCACCACTACTATTTACAAGGTATGTTCATCAGAATGTATTTCAATAGGCAAAGTGGAATTGTAATTGTAATCTACTGACAATTTATCCCCCCCAAAAGATCACACACTAGGTGCAGACTAGGGGAAATATTTTTATGGATGCTGGTGTCTCTGTTCCTCCAGGTGTCATATGTGTTCAGGAGAACAAAGCAGTTGTATGTGCTATCTAAACTGATCTCTAATTTCAAAAGGATGACCATCGAAGACTTCTGTAAGTTCTTTGGGGATCTTGACATCTGCTCTCTGTGCCCCGACTTCATCGATGGAAACTCCTCTTGCCATTGGAAATCGTCCTTCTATGAAGGCAGATGGGTTGCAGGCACCACTGCTGGAGGATGCACAAATTATCCTGGTACTTACTCATGTCTGGTCTTCAACTTAAAACAATTCAAAGCAAAAGCTGGTGTATTCATTGTTCTATGGAAGTAAATTTGTTGCACTTTCATTCTACACCTTAAAGCTGTACTAGTTTAGATATTATGTAAAAATTTACCCGTTTTACCAGTCACAAAATTGCTGCAGTTGCATTGCATGTCCACTAATTGAAATGCCCCAGACTTGCCCTATTTGCCCAAATTAATTTCAGTTGGTTGTAAATATAAAGCAATCAATCAATCAATCAATCACTCAATCAGACTTTATTTGTATGGCACTTTTCATACAAACAAATGTAACACAAAGTATTTCACACAATAAAACAGGAACATAACAAAACAGAGGAAACACTAGAAACAAGATTAAAGGATAATTCCGTTTTTTTTTTAACCTGGACACTATTTCCCCCTCTATTTCGGTCTAAATGATTAAAAGAAATAAAAAGTTTTGGAATCGGTCCAGTATTGAGCGAGAACGCTATAACCATCAACTGCAAAACACAGTTGAAATGTAATCCAATGGGGCAACCTCTCCGCGTCATTGTACGCTTACTAAAAGTGCTTGTTTTGCCACTGACAGGCTTAGATTAATATTATAAGTAGTAATATTATTAGTTATCTGTTATAAGTTATCAGTTATATTATAAGTATCTGACAACATTATGGAAGCATTCCTTCAGAGATAGATGTGTAACAGAAGTCTTGTTCAAAAAGGAGTCTTGTGCACAAGAAACAGATTTTGGACCAATACTGGACCAATTCTGGAACTTTTTGTTCCTATTAATCATTTAGACCTAGATAGAGGGTAAAATAGTCCAGGTTAAAAAAAATGGAATTATCCTTTAAGACCAATAAATGGTTTAGATAGCAAGATAAAATAATAGATTAATAAAGCAAAGACTTAGAGGAATAAAAGGTAAATGATATAAGAAAGAATAAAATATAAAATATAAAAGGGAAGACCAAGCAGTAAAACCAAAATAAATAGAGATGAATGAATGAATGAATGAACAAATAAATAAATAAATAAATAAATACGTTTTAAGTAAAAGACAGTCCATAAAAATAGATCTTGAGTTTGCTTTTAGGAATATTAGCACTCTGCCTTCAGGTCTTCCAGGAAGACTGTTCCAGAGATTAGGACCATAGTACTGAAAAGATGCCTTACCGTGGGTTTTGCTCTGACTTTAGGAATAATTAAAAGGCTACTACCAGAAGACCTGAGGTTTCCAGAGGTTTCACAGGCTAAAAGCAAATCTGACAAATAGATAGGACCAAGACCATTAAGAACTTTATTAACCAGTAAAAGGATCTTAAAATCAGTTCTGAAGCTAACAGGCAAACAGTGCAAAGACTGGTGTACTGGGATAATGTGTGCTCTCTTTCTGGTCCTGGCCAACACAAGCAGCTGAGAACATTACAGTAGTCAATCCTTCAGGTAGTAAAGGCATGCATTAATGATCTGTGTTGGCTTGATAAAATGCACAGTTACATTTCTAAGGTGAAGTTCAAAACTAAATCTGAATGAATCAGTACAGTACCAAATAACCAAAACTTCAGTTTTGTCTTGACTGAGCTGTAGGAAATTCTCGATTCATAACTTAATATCTAAAATATAGTTAAAAAGGGTGTCAGTCGGCCCTTTGTCATCAGGAGACATGGCAGTATAAAGCTGTGTGTCATCTGCATAGCTATGAAAATGTATGCTGTGCCTCCTAATGATGTATCCAAGTGGCAGCATGGAAAGATTAAAAAGTATGGGACCTAAAATTGAGCCTTGAGAAATACCACAATTCATTTTATAGCTTTTAGAAGAACAGGCCTATTTGTCAACGCTCACAAAAAGTTCTTTGTCAGTAAGATAATATATGAACCAGTTAAGAACAGTACCAGTGAGGCCAATCAGACTATGAAGTCTTTCTAAAACAATTGAGTGATCTACTGTGTCAAAAGCTGCACTTAAATCAATTAGTGCTAACACAAAAAGTTTCCTCATATCCATACTGGACATGAGGTCATTTACAACTATGACTAGTGCTGTCTCAGTGCTGTGATTGGGCTGAAAATCAGATTGGTATTATTCATAAAATTTAACTGAAATTTGAAAATCAAGCTTCTCTAAACGTTTACTTAAAAATGGAAACAGAGCGGAGCTAGGGATGAAGACTTTCGAGGCTTAGCCCAAACATGTTAATTTATTTTAAACATGTTATTTGTGGAATACACACACACACACACACATGCACACACACACACATGCATCAAAAATTCCTATACCACCTGTACCAATCACGATACAGAATTTTAATACACTGCACAAATTTCAGTTTCAGTTTGTCTTTACAGGAGACTCAACTTTGTAAAATTGAGCACCACAAAACAAAACATGTGACACTATTACTATTTATTATACTATTCTAGAGATGAAAGATTTCATCTCTAGATTTCATCTTCTTAAGTCTTGTTCTAGTTATATGTATATTTACCGATAAGTAATGCAATATCAAACTGCAAGAATTTTGAATGGAGTTCGACCTGATGCGTCTGGAGAGAAGGTCATGACAAGCTATTTAAATTATTCATGTTGGGCCCACAGTAGGGCCCACAATAGGGCCCACAGTATCCCAATGCAGTAACTGTATGTTACTGCATTGGGAGATGATACAGAGTGTGTCCATGTCTGTTCAGCTAGACTTGCTCTCTCCCAGTTTTCTGTCCACAATTGAGACACAAACAGGAGAATTTGATTTTGAATCATTTAATGAATCAAATTATTCAACCTACTCTTGGTCAAAGTGTTAAAATGCTATGATTTCCTTTTTTCTGCCTTTCAGACAGCTTCTGGACAAATCCACAGTACAGGGTCAAGATTGAGGGTTTGCACGATGAATGTGCTCAGACGCAGGGAGAAAAGAACATGCTGGTGTCTCTCATGCAAAAGCCTGACAAAAGAAACAGACGCCTTGTCAAAAATCTTCACATTGGCTTCTATGTATATGAGGTAAATATTACTATTTATTGCTTCTATTATGGGCTGTGCGTCATTTTGGATAAGTAATACACACAGATATCTCAAAATATCTCTTGGAAATAATCCTTACCCTGACTTAGGACTTTTCTGTGCTGGGTTCTATCACTGCTCTTCATACTAGTTAAAGTGATAGTTTGGATTTTTACCTATATAGTGGTGTTTGCAGCTCCATGTGAGTGTAATAGATCCTCCAAGTTTGACCGGCTGACTTGTCCTCTGTCATGAGAATGCGCACTGTTATGAGAATGCTCTGAAGAAAGTCGTAGTCACAGTAGTCACCAGACTGGTTTTTCCTCACTTCATTTTGTTTTACTGGGCTTTCCAAATACTCTATCTACCCATAAACCCTTGTGTTTTGGGTTTGTTTTCTGGAATTGGCCAGGGTTATGTTCTCCCTCCTAATGAACCACACCATAGTTGTCTTGATAGAGGATTAAGACTTACATTTTCAGGCATCTTAGTGTGGTTATTGGGTGCCACGAGTTGCATTGTTGTATTGTTGCCCAAATGAGCCAAACTAAAAGAGGAAACACTCTAGAGGTTGAATATAAAGTCCAAACATATTTGGACTTTATACTTTATATGGACATATGACTGAGTATTATTTAAGGTAGCAGTTGGCCAACTAGTGTGTCTGGAGTTTTTTTATTTGTTGTTGTTTGTTTTTGTATGTTTTAGTAATGCAGGTCCACTTGTGTGCCACCTTTCTGTATTAGTGATGTAATTCATCTAATGTGCCAGCTTTCTGTTTTAGGGAGTATATGAACTAATTGCTTTTTCTTGCTCATCATGAATTCATTTTCCCTTCCATCTCTTTCCAGGTGACTGATCAAGTAAGTAACAATTTAATATAATCTTTTTTTTCATTGATGCTGTCACACATTTTACACAGTTGACATACTTCATCTATATTATGCAGCCATGGTGATGGATATACATTATATAGGAATAAAATATCTGTTTATTATTATAGTACAAGACACTGAGAGGGAAGTTCCCTCAGTCTTTCTTCAACACCCACCTGCCTGTTGCTCAAACCAAAGCATACACAAATGCGCGTGAGGTCATGGAGTTCTTCATGCTGAAGCCTGGTGAATACCTGATTGTGCCGTCCACCTTCAGCCCCAATGAGACAGCCTCCTTCATCCTGTCCATCCTCTCCAAGGCAGAAACCCATGTCCAGTATGCACAATTTCTCCATATGAATATATGAAGAAAACGTGAAGAATCTGAAATATGGCATTGAATTTTAAGTGAAAATTCTCTATTTGCCATTTTATTTGAAAAAAGAATTCACACTTACTCCAAGAATATTATTTTATCTTTTCCCTTCAGTGAAAATTCTGGTGACCACAATCATATGGAAGTTGAAAAGGTGTGCATCATTTTAAAACATGTTATTATTGTTAATGTTGAACTTATGAGACTGTTGTGTTCACTTTTGTCTCCTAGTATTGTCAATATAGCCTGAGAAATAAGTATAAGTAAGTAAGTAAGGGCTCAATCTCTCTTCTTTTTTAATTTTATAGCCCACAGGAATAGAGAATGGAGGTGATGATGACAACAAGAGAACCTTGTTCCGTCAATACTCTGACCAGGTATTTTGTGTCACTGACATTTAAGCACAGACAAAACATAACAGTAGCTAAGTGGTTGGGCATAGTACTATAAGATGCTTTTGATTAAAGTATAGACCAAATTACATATAGGTTAGGATTTGGAGCTCAAAAAGCTAATTTAATAACAGTTTGAAATTTTTAATTTTTAATACCACACCACATTAATCATTGCATGGGACTTTATTAAGTATGCATCTTTATCTTTTGAGATAAGTTGTATTTGTCTTCTGTATCGGTTGTAATTGGATCTTTTAGACAAAAAGTAATTGCTGCTAAATTGGGATGAATAAGCTCTATTTTGGGGTTGTGGTGACATACAAGTTTGACATGTTGTACTTTAATTACACAGAGGTAATGTATTGATTCTCCTTTCTCTGATTATGAAAGAGGTAGTTGTGATATTGGTATAATATGTCACTGGCATAAAGCTTATCAAAGTCATCTTATTTTCATTTTATTCCTCTCAAGTATGAGGAAGTGGATGCTGAGCAGCTCCAGAAGCTTCTGAATGAAAAGATCCTCCAAGGTGTGTACTGTCTAACTCTACACTGGACCACAAATGGTCTTGACAAACAGACAGCACAAGCTCAATAAAATATCTGAATACAAATAAGCTTTAGTTTAATTTGGTGTCACACACATACACAGCAGGATGGATGTGAAAGTATTCACTGTGACACATTTCTGTTTCATTCAGGGGACTTTAAAGCTGGAGGCTTCAGTTTGGACGCCTGTCGCAGCATGGTCGCTCTGATGGATGTATCCTGTCAGCCATGAATTAGTCATTGTGATCTAAAACCATGTCATCTATACAGAACCACAACATATGTATTAATTTCACTGGAAAACCAAATTATATACATTCCCTATTCATACAAGATGAATAGGTAAACGGAAAACTGCAAATACATCTGTTGACATTTTAGGTCTGCCCAAGACCTGCTACATGAAGAACCTTAACTTTAGGATTCAAAGACATCAATTACTGGCAAGCTGAACTGTGCTGAATTTTTTCATCTGTGGAAGAAGGTTTTCACATACAAGGTGAGCGGATGATTCCAGTTTAAGTTGTAGAACAGCTAGAACATAAAGTTTAATTAGTGGCCTTCTTCATTATTTTGAAAACTGACATACCTGTACTGCCTAATTCCACCATTCATGCAGGTACATCCAGATTTATCTTAGATCATGGTTTATTTTTCTTGCCCTCCTTCAGACCTCAGAGTTTCAGAGCACTAACAGTCTTTTCTTTCTCCAGGACATTTTCTTCCGTACAGATGTTTCCCGAACAGGAACTTTGTCACTGAGTGAGCTGAGGAATGCGATCATGGCCTCAGGTAGACTGTCAAATAGACAATAATCTGTTGTAATTGTTCATCATGGACATACCAGGAGTAGCTTGGAATTATTCAAATCATTCTATTTTACGTGACTGAAATGTGCACAAAAATACAGTGTCAAACAGAAAAAACTCCCTTGCCTTCTGTTTGAAATAGTCTTCTACCCTTTTCAAAGTATTTTTATAATGCCAACCTGTATACTGAGGACAGGATGTGCTTTGGAGTGTGGGGATTATTGCTGGTGGACAAGCCCCAACAGGTGGCATACATTATCTTGGAGAAAAGACATGTTAGATAGGTGGGGCACAGTTTTCTGGCATGATCCAAACATGCAATTTAAAACCCTCAGAGGAGATAGGAGTGAAGCTACACTTTTGTCTTGCTAAGCTAACAGAAACTACACCTGACCTGTACGTCAGCCCTGTCACATTAAACCCCTGCTTTTTGTTAGTGACATAACTAGGCCTAACCTTTAATTCAGTCAGTGGGAACATTAGGTCCTGGCTGGAAAACAATCAAAATGTAAAACAAAGTGAATCCTGGTACAGCTGCTTCTCCACATGGCTACTGGCCCAATTTCAGTGCTAAATGTTTTACTTTTGCTCCATTCTTGCAATGTCATTAATGAAAAAATGAGGCTGTGCTTTAAAAGTGCATGAGGAGGAATTACAGCTGAAATAAGCAATAATAGTAATACAGAAAAAAAATAGCAATACAGTCACAGCCACACTCAGGGTAAAGTAAATGAGAAAGCTAAGCTATGAGAAGGTAAAGGAATAAACTAAAAGCCTGAACTGGTATGTGTGTGTGTGTTTCAGGGATCAGGGTCAGGGATGACATGCTGAACTTGATGGCTCTGCGCTATGGTGACTCCACTTTGAACATAACACTGGAGAGCTTCATCGGTCTTGTCCTTCGCATGGACTGCATGAGCAGTAAGTGAAGTTAAATGCTCCATAATGAGGTCTGGATTACCATCTGGCAACATTTTGTAGGCCTTATGAGCTGTTTTCTGCCTGCAAATTTAACTAATTCCGTTTTCTGCCACAAAATATTTCATCGCTTATTACAGCAAAGACAATTTCAAAGCAATTGCCAAAGACAGTTTTCTGATGCAGGAAATGCACACTGAAAATGCAGTAGTCATCATTTCCTGGGAATGATGAGAAACCAGATTTTGAGAATTATAAATGTTAAAGCTTTCATGAACTGGATATACTGTGTGTTGAATCACTATTGTTTTAAAGAAAACAATTTATATAGCAGATGGATTATTACATTAATTTTCCAAATTGTCCCAAATCCAAGCATGAAACAAGTCATAGTTTTGTTGTTGTTTTATATGAGGGTCCGTTTGGGACAAAATCTAAACTTTGGCATGTACATACTACTCCTTTACCTTTTACATACATGTACTGTGTGAGCCTGTCATTTAAGCTACTGAAACACTCACACACACTGTACTGAAAATCTCTTACATTTCCTATTAAACCACTCTCACATATACTATTGAAACTGAAAATACTCTCACACACTAGTAAAACCTTTCATATGAACTGGAATATTCTCATGAACACTATTGAAATATTTTAAGTTCTAACATACATTATTGAAGCACACAATTGAAAACCTACCTCACACATACTGAAATGTAATCTCTTACATATAGTACTGAAATGTATATTTATAGTTTTATTTGCAAGCCAAAGTTTGGATTTTGTCCCAACCAGCCCCTCATAGTATACCCTTCACCATTACATGAGTACGTAACAGGCAATCTAGTTGTTGCCACTCCAACTTCCTGCCTTCATTCTATTTCTTTTACCAAGTAACACATATAATTTTTTTTCCAACAGATATCTTTAAACAGCTTTCTGATGGAAAGGTCATGTCTCTTCGAGAATCAGAGGTAAGAAAATGTCTGTTACTCAAATATCAGCATCATTAGTTGATGAACAAGAAAGGTGCTTTGAGATGGTCCTACAGATTCTGTACTGTATGCTGCAGTGCATTAATCAACTATCTCTCTTTTTTTTTCTTCCAGTGGATGTGTGTTTCAATGTACACATAACCTGGCACAAAAGATGGACTGATGATTGCAGAAGCAGGAATTACAGGACCAGATACTGTGCAAGACTTTATTCAAGTCAAACTACTCAATAAACAAAAGCAGTTTATTTGGCAAGTCAAATATTGATACTGTGATAATGGTGAATAGTAATGGCGGTTAAGTATCCAATAGTAGTATCCAAGTGGCAGTTAAGTATCCAATAACAAATATCTTCAAAAAATTACAACACATCTTTTTAAGGTTGCATGCTATTCTATATGACAGAGTAGTGTAGATCTAATTACTGTGAAATTTCCAACTCGGATAACCTGTGTTTTCTTTTTCTGGGAGATTTGTTAACTAGACATCAATTTATTGATCAAAGATAAAATATGGTATAGTATGTTTTTTTTTTTTTATATATACATTAATTCAGTACCTTTTGCAATGATTTGATCTGTCAAGATAATATGCAGTTGAGGGAATCTTGAGACAAGGTAAATGATGCAGTAATGTACTGGATTTGTGTTGTATTATTAGGTAGGGGAATATCTTATTTCTTGGTGGTTTACTAAGTAAAGAATTTACCCAAATACTTTTCCCATGCCTACTGATATTACTTTAAGACTATAAAATGTCCTGCAGAAATCCTGAACTAACCACTGAACAACCAAATTATGTACTTATTCCACACATTTTTGGTCAGTTGAATCTAAACAGTTCTCACTTAAATCAACCCTTAGCAATTTTGCATGGTCCAACTTTGATGTGGATGGAGCTGTAGGCTACTTGCTATTACACAAATTATCTTACTGTAGCTGTGAAAACAAACAATAAATTAACCATTATTGGCTCTTCATCAAAGCCAGACTTAAAAATCGTTTTTGTGCTTCTGCAAGCATTGTGATGGAAATCCACAATTTGGAAATGACAGTTTAACCATGATTTAGATATAATACATGCCGTCAGTTCAGGTTAGCAAAACTGACGTATGCCGGTCTGGTTTTGTAGCGCACCAAATCATTCAAGAAGCAGCTCAATTCAACATGCATCTAAAATAGAGCTAAAACTGCTATTAAGTTGACCACATGCACAGGTGTTACATTATCCTACCAGCTATTTGTTCAATTAGTTATTTATACCTCTGTTCATTTTGCTGACAACATTTTAATTATAAATTATATTGCACTGAAAGTTACACCAGACCTTCACATCTGTCAGTCCGCCTCCAAGAGTGCATATCTCAGCAGAGGCCAGCATCACTGGTTAGTGTTCCCTGGAGGTGTACCTGTACTTGCCGTAATAAACGTTAAATGTTTTTGTCCACTTTTTCACTTTTGTTTTGAGCACTTTTTACCCCTTTATT
>OMKZ01051218.1:0-14701 GCA_900302535.1 Neoniphon sammara | reverse complement strand
AACTGTGTACATTTATATTTGCAGTTGTATTTTCAGGCCTGTAGAAGGCGCAGTATGTTCACTCATGCAATTTTTTTGTGTCAATTAATAGTCACAGGAAGTGATGTAGGCTGCCCAGACGTTGTTGTTTTACCTGCTCCGAAGATGCTAACTCTTCCTCCAGACGTTTGTTTGTAGCCCTTTGTAGTGGCAATATGAGTAAGTAAATTATTATTTACCATTCTTAGATTGAAAACTCTTCCGTAATATTTGACACAATTTGTGTAATTTGTTAATGAAACGAGCGAGATGCGATTGCGGACTCTGCCCGTAGATCTGTGAATGTTAGATCCGCTATCTCCATTAGTAGGCTACATATCAACTTGTATTATTTATCTTGTGGTAATGTGATACTTTCTGTATTTCTTTCAGTTTCACAATTTCTGGCATTAAATTCTGTCCAGCCACAACTTTGCCTGTTCCTTGGAAGAGGAGATGTCAGAGAGAGCTTAGCTGGCTGTGAATTCCAGTATAGGACATAGTCACACTGGGTGAAACAGTACAGTAACCAAACAACGACTGCTTTGTCTTTTGTGAGTGATGTCAGTGACATGTAGAGCCAATGGAAGAACCAGAGCGTCAGGTTTTGAGCAGTTCCATATGGTAAAAACGGAAGCTACAGGAGTACCTAGATCGTCATAGTTTGAAGCGTAGGGCCACTGACTAAGCTGCCATTTTGAATGAGTTGGGAATGAGAATGTTTTGGAAGAGAGCGACCAGCGGTGGCGAGAATTCCATACACACAGATGCAAACTCACTTCTCGATTGCTCATCAGAACAGGTAAACCCTATGTGGAGTATTCCCCTGCTGCCCCTCCCAACTCTGCTGCTGTCTGTCCACCTGTGAAAAGTGAATGAAGTTGTACCTCAGCACTTGTTGTAGCAGAGTGATTGCACACTGGACGTGACAGTGAACAACACTGAGGAGAGAAGCACACTGTTGAAATGTCAGACATGTGGAATTATTTCACTTTTCAAAGTGGAGCAGACCAACAGCTACATGCAATGTTTGAAATACAAGCAATTCTAGAGAAGGCAAGAACACAGCCTTGTACAACACATCTAATGTAATTAATAACAAATTGTGCTGCAAATGGTTATTTTGACCATTATGTCACTGTCAATGTCTCTTAAAGTCTCCGGTTAATTAGTTAATTGGCAGTGTTTTTAAGTTAATTTGGGGTTACTGTGATTTTTCCACACTGTAATTGATTTGCTTCTCTGGTTTATTGATTATGCAGTTTGTTTTCTGCCAAGTATCTTGCTTTGTTGTGCTTTTGCTGCATGATTGTTTTGCCAAGGACTTAATTGATCACCAGTTGTTTTTGATCACAGGCTCCACCCTGCCCACTGACAATTGCTCAACTGCTCCTGCACCAGCATGCACCTTCCTTGACTTTTGCTAAATATTCTTTCTTAACAGTGTAGTGTTGCAAGAATCACAAAACTGTGTCTCAGACAAGCATGGTATGTCCTCTGGTGTTCCCCAGGGTTCAATTCTTGGTCCTTCGTTATTTTGTCTGTATATACTGCGACTTGAAAAAATTATTTGAGCTCATGGTGTGAATTTCAATTGCTATGCTGATGACACTCAGCTGTATTTATCTGCACCTGATGATACTGACACTGAATCTTTTAATCGTCTAACTAGCATTGTACATTGAATGAATAGTAATTTCCTCAACCTAAATGAAGACAAAACAGAAATTCTTATAGTTGTTGCAAATGGACAAAGAGAAAACTTATTAGGCAAACTTGGAAGTCTGGTCTACAAAATAAGACTGAGGTGAAGATCCTTGACTCTGCTTTGGACTTTAATGCACACATCAACAATGTTACTAAGACTGCTTTTATTCATTTGAGAAACATTGCATAGGCTGGACCATACCACACACTGTATGATGTAAAAAATCTGACCCATACTTTTGTATTCCCTCACCTAGACTACTGCACTTTTTACAGGATTACCTAAAAAAAAACTACAGACAGGCTACAGCTAGTACAAATTGCTGCTGCCAGAATTTTAACCAAACCTAGTAAAAGAGAACACAATACGCCTGTTTTAGCTTCATTGCACCAGTTCCCCATTTCATTTAGAACTGATATTAAAATACTTTTACTTATTAACAGTTTAGCACCTTCATATCTGCTCAACTGCTTATCTAAGTATCGTGAATTCTGAGAATGAAATGAAATGAAAGAAAATTGTTTTAATGCACCAACAGTTGGAACAAACTCCCTGTACATATTCAGTAAGTAACCTCTGTGCGTAGTTTTGAGAAACAGCTCAAGAGTTACTTTTACACACGTGCTTTTAATTAATTAATCTCACATTTTTTGTTCTTTTATAACATATAATAGTTCTTATAAAGTGTGGATTTAGTCTTGATTGTTCTATCCTCCTATTATCCTCTAAGACTGTTTATCTTGCTTCTATGTTTGTCTTTTAACTTGCCTGTCTTGATTTTTTTTTTCTTTTGTAAATCACTTTGAGCTGCATTTTATGAGATGAAAGGTGCTATATAAATACTTACTGTCATTATTATAATAAGCTATAGTAATTATGTGGTGGCATATTGTCTAGTCATGATACGTCTGTTATATACCTTAAAAACTGTATAGCCTTTTTGCTTTTATGATAGCCAAGTTGAGTAATATGTTTTGAACTAATGTTTCCAATATTCAAGAAATAAGTCCAATTTTGGTTGACCGATGATTTTACTTTTTATGCTCTCAGTTTCCATCTAGTTTTCTATTCCTGCCCCTTCACCAGCTGTCTCTTGTCAGTCATTTGTCCCTTGTGTATTTGTGCATGTTTGGTCTTGTATTCCTCGCCAGATTGTCAACGTTTGTCCTCGTTTCCAGCCAGTTCCCAGTCTTGATATTCGTTGCTTCACCATTGCCTGTTTTCTTCAGTTATTAGTTTTCAGTTAGTCTCCACATTCTTCTGCCTGTCAGCCTACTCTGTTTGCCTGCCAGTGTATCCTGTTACATCTCCTGTATCTGCAAGCAAAGACTATTTCTACAATCTGCATGTCTGAGTCTTTGCATTTGGGTCCACCTGCCTGCTTCATTTGTGACACTAGTAGAGTCAAAGGCAGTATCACAGCTGCACAGAGAGTTCTTTGTAACAGAGTTACATAGAACAATGATCTGCAGATATCTTTTGGATATGGTGACTATGATTGCAGAATATTGCAGATTATTTATATGATTGCATAATTTAAAACTTATTATCACTGATTTCTGGTGAGCCTTTTATATTACTTGTAGCCCTTTATATTACAATAAAAGGTGTACCTGTTGCATTATTGTAATATTTTTTGCTTAACACATCATATTGAACAATGACAGTATAACTTTTTTTTATGTGATTAAGTTGTGATCTATGTAAAGAAAAAAAACACTATAATGAGGGCATGAGTGGTATATTCTTTATCTTGAAAAATGAAAAAGGTTTTCATGTAAACTATTGATGGTTATAGTTTTGAACTGTCATTTGTGTGGGCCTTAATATTATCTGTACTAGGTCAGCAGCTGAGCGAGGTGTCTCACTCATTGGGAATGAAAACCATGCCGTACAATGGCTGGGGTGCTCCTCTTGATACTGATTGTGGCTTCCTGGTATGGGCCCTAGTTTAGGCTGATTTTCAAGTTCAGATTTGCTTTCCAAATTATCCTTTTATTCTGAAATTCTAGTTTCGAGTATAAAATTGTACTTTCTTGCATGAGCTACAAGGCACTCTGAGCAGACATCCGTTTTCTCATATTGCTGGGTTCAATTGACAATGTATAGATAATGCTGGTGGAGGATTGTAATGGAAATGATCTAAATAAACACTGTGCAAAGCTATTTATCTGTTTTATCCTTCCTTGTGCAAGTATGAGGGTAAATCTATCAGTATTGTCTATAACATAATAGACAAGGTTTGTGTGTTCAGTCTATTAAATAAGCTGCAAATCTGATTGAGCTAAAGAAAAAAGTATGCATGCATAAGAGTTGGTGTACACGTGCATGTATGTGTGTGAGCACATGAGGGATGACAGCACATTAGACATTAGAGAAAGTTTGTATGACACAAAGTGGTCATCTTTTTTGTCAATTTCAAATTGGTTTGCCTGTTTTCACCTACAGTTTCCACAACTAAATCAAAATGACCCCAACCTATACCTAACCCTGTTTCAGTGATATAAATGTGTTGGGAGGTGAAGCATGTGCACTCAATAAAAATGTGTTCTTTGCATGTACTTCACAGAGAGTCAGCCAGGAACATAGCGTTTCAGGATGAAAAAATGATTCACTCTTCCTTCTTTTTAATGTTTGAGGCAATTTTGTGCAGATTTAGATGTAAGTTAGAGAGGATATCTTGTGTTCTTTTTTGCAGACTTACTGCCGTTTCAGAATTAGATAACCACTCCTAAGAATTTTTTTGAGTGACGCTCCACAGTGCGGAGCGATCGAGTTAGATGCAGCATGAATGTTGTCAGGTATCCTTGGATCATACATCCCAAAGATAAGTCCTACTATTCTTCATTCTCCTGGAGGGGATATCCCACAAATATTTTTTTCCGTGAAGAGGAAAAAGTATCTTCTGTCTCTCTGACTGCATGACTTCATTTCCCTTGGCCTGTTCAGATGTAATCTCTAGTGTGCTGAGCTGGGTTGAGTGGCGTTGACAAAGTTGACAAAGAGATCACAGCTAATGTTTTTCACCATCGCCTTTGGCTGCTGCCTCTAAGGCATCTGTTTCAGCTACAGCTGTAACGGTTTCAGTTTTCAGTGTCAACATATCTAATGAATCTTCCATATGAGCCTTCTCCGTAGATACGTGAGATTCAGATTCCCAGGGTCAGATTTTGTTTGAACCATGACAACAACAGATCTTGCGGAAGAACACCTGAATGGCATGATGGGCATCATGCATAGGACCTGGTTGTCAAGGAGAGGCAGGAGAGTAGAGACTGGCTGTGAAGACACAGCCATGGTCATTGCAAGCTGCCTCTAAGGCCTTGTCCACACTGGATGCGTGACGGCTGTCGGTTTTCATTTCGGCGCCCATGTTAACAGATTAGAGCTGCCACACAGCCTGCGTGAGACGCACGTCTCAGGCGCGTCTCACACCATGCAGCAGCGCTGCTTCATCTAGATGTTCGGCGTGGAGCCTATTTTTCCCGCGTGCTGCAAGCAGAAAGCACCGAGAAAGATGCACTATTTTTCTAAAATACAGTAAAAAAAAAATTTTTTTTGATATCTAAAGGTTTATTGGCTGCATGTCATTTAACTAACATGCACCCCAAAACTTTCTGCTTTGCTTTGGCTTTTGGTTGTAGCCGGGTTGTATGGAAAAGTACATTCATTTTGACTAGAAACTTAGATTTCAACTAAACTAGCTCTATAAAACCACAATTCATCACCACATCAGTGTGTGCTGTATTGTCATCCCCTGTCTGAGTGTTTTCAAGTCAAAATACTCACCAGAATTTAAAGTTTATCCAATTTTGAGGGATTGCGGGTAGCCTGCTCTGTATCCTTAATCAGCTAAAGTTGCTGGCGGTTAGGATGTTCTCCCACTTCCGATTTACCAAAATAAAAGTTTCATACACCATAAATATTCTGGAATTTTCCTCATCTGTCATCTTAATATGGACTTGTCATAATGTCTTTTTATTTACTGTATAGTCATATTTTGGCTCATATACTCAAATAAACAGCACGGCTTCTTAACCTTTTTCTGTCTAAACTAAATGTAAATTAAATTTAAAATGAAACAATTTGTTATTTATGGCCATTATCAAAGGCAAATTCAATGTAGTCAAACAGGGCTTACAGTAGCAGCGCCGCAGCAGAGACGCAGCAGGAACGCTGCCGGTGTGGACGCCCACATGAGACCTGCCCTTTCATGGCACTGTACTCCATGCACACACTGGATGATTTAACAGTCAGCTTAACACCTTTCTTTCATCAAAACTCTGGAAATAGGATGGTCATTTGTCCATAGGTTTAATGCCTCGGAAAGGCCAAAAGTAAAAAATGTAGAGAAAGACAAAACATGACCTCGACTGTCTTGCCAAGGCATGCATTTGTTCGCCCTATGCTGCAACTCTTAGGTGCATAAAACAAACGCACATCTGCAGTGACATCATGCCACACACCTCAGTTAATAAGCTAAGTTTGTCACTTCAAAGCTAAATATATATGTAAATTTCAATTACAGTAGAGCACCTTAAAGTCAAAAGAGGTGTGTGTTAGTTTACACAAATGAACTAAAGTAACACATGATCCAGCTAGCATAAAAAAAAAAAATTAACAAACTGAACAAAATCTCCAAAATGTTGATACAGATTAAAAGGTGGGTAAAACATGTGCTAGATACATATGGACAATACTATCAAAGGTATAAGATGCAGGCAGATAAATTACTCTCCATGAGGCAGATGCTAACTTCTTGACTTGCTAACTTCATGCCAGAAAACATGTCACAAAGGAAATAACAGCAATCACTTACCCCAACTAATTGAACAGTCAGTGCTAAACTAATGTAAGGACTGAATTTAAACAAACAATACAACTGTAACATGACAGGCATCTATCAACAGACTGCCTTACCCTTCTCAACAGACTCTACTGTGAAAACCACACGCTTAATTACAATAGGCAGAAAAAAGGTTTTAGGCAGACAGAACTTGCGGAGTGCTTGGAAAGCACTTTCATACACATACTTATCTCCTTTCTGTTATTCTTCCAACCCAAACTGTAATGTGATACAGCCCTTCAACTGAAATCTGTCCAAGTCTCCCTGTCAGTAACCATTTACTGACAGGGTTCTTGAGCAAGACATTGTAAGACCTTGTGCTCCAACTCTGATTATTAATATTAATATTAATGCTTATCAACTAAACCTAAACCAAGCAAAAATATTGTGGATGTTCACATAAACAGCATGTGGTACATGCAAGATATATTTAAGACACTAATATTTCTTCTAAAAAGTAGCCTACAGACATGATGTATTTCTGTTCATTGACAAGACGACATGTTTATGGTTATAGCCAAATTCTTTATGGTTTAACTGTCTTAAATATGGCAATATTATTCTGGCCAAAAACCTTTATTTTATATGGGCTTCATTTCCTGTGATCAATATCACAGTCTGTGAAGCACAGGTATTGCTAAATTAATAATAGAGTTTCTTCGTAAAATAATAAATGAACCTCTACTGAAAAAATGATGCTAATATATAGGCAAAGAGCAGGCTACAGTGGAGAACCACTAAATCACTGCAACTCATTACGAATCATACATAATGTATCTTAACTAGGGTTAGAAAACAGCATTTCTATGTGTGTGTGTGTGTGTGTGGTTGCGTTGGGGTGTATGGGGTTGTATGTGTGTGATTTTTCTCATTTATTTTTCTATGTCCTGAAACATGCTCTTGAGAGGTGCAGCAATGGCATATTCAGTGATGCCCTGAGGCCTTTAACCTAATTGGTCTCAAAGCCCATGTCACTTCACAAAACCTATTATAATTTACTCTAGCTAACAGCTCTTTCAGAAGGTCTTTAGGGAAGCGGGAAGAGAAACACACACCACCTACATTTTGTCACTGTAAGTATTTGCCTTTGATTCGAATCATCACCTTTTGACCTCTCACTCCCCAGAACGAGGTTTTGATCAATATATAAGGCAAATGTGGATAACCTCAAGTTGACCTCCTCTGAACCTGCAAGTTAGACACAATTGTGTATGTCCATGCCTCACCTGAGTTTGTGAGGTATTTTTTTGTTAAATGATGACATAGCCAAGATTTGGGTAGTCAAACTCCATTTGTTGCTTCTTGCAAATTCCTTTCATGCAGATAAATGCATTGTTTCAGGCAGAGGAGTCAGCATCAGGACAGATTGGATAATGCTCATAATGGCCACTTGAAACCGAACTGAAAAGGAATTGAGACTGAAAGCTTTTAACCTTTTAGCAAATTTCCTAACATACAACTTTTGGTCTAATGTTAAATATGATTTTATCTATGTCAGTTATTTAATTTAGTTAGAAAGCTTCATAATTGCTAAACCTGATGCACCAATTTGAATGATGGCATTGGCATGGCATAATGGCATACTGTTCCAGTTGGTTTTAGACCCCTTCTAACTCTAGGTTCTTTGTAATATCAAAGAATTCAATTTTGTTTTCATTTACAGTAAACTGTAATGCTTTACTTGGTAAAAATGTGGAAAATAAATGTGTGTGCATGAGAGGGAATGTGGTATTTTTGTGTGACATCATCAAAATGCACAAGCGTCCCACATAAGTGTAGAAGTTGTAATCTCTGTGGTGCATGGTGGCTCAGTGGGAGCACACATAATTTCGTTGCACCAACACGGTGTAATGACAATAAAGGCTATTCTATAAGTGCTCAATTGCAAAACCACAATTGGAGCCGGGCGCTGGAGAACAAATCCACATTGCAACTATGTTGTAAAAAACTGTTTATGGTAAAATGAAGGACACAAAATCACAAAGTAATAAAATGTTGCTGCACAATGCACTCTGATCCCTGATTTTTAGTTTTTTTCCACAGGATCGGACAAATTTGATACTTATTATTATTATTATTATTATTATTATTATTATTATTATTATCATCAACATTATCATTATCATTATTATTGTTGTTGTTTTTTAAGAAACATGATACTGTGATAGTAATTGTAACTGCTGGGTGTTCTTCAGAATTGTGTTACCCATGTTATTGTACCCATACTTTAACACTTTGCATAGACCTATGCCAATTAAATTTTCTTGTAGCTTAGGAAAATCTTGCTCATTATTAAACACAAGTCATGATTAGGCCCTCCAAATATCCTTCAGTATTAAGTATATCAGATAAATATTTCAGTATATAAGTTATAGGTATGGAAGCTGAGAACAGCTGTGCTTGCAATTATTCTTTTAATGCCGTTATCAAGTTAAGTAAGTTATTAAGTTAATTATTTCACTATCTCAAGATAACAAAGCTTGTTTTCTAATGATAATAGGCTCATTTTTTTGTTATCTCAAGATAACTAAACTAGCCAATTTCTCAGGATAACAAGATAATTAAGTCATTTGATTTAAATTGGTGGCCAATCATCAGAGCATCCATAATATGCACAGTCAATTTTGAACTTTGACAGCCAATATTTAGTCCCTAACAGAGGAATTAATGCTGTTGCATTTTTTTCTAAAAATAAATAAATAAATTAATATTTTGAACTATTTAAACATGACAGAAAATTCTCTTTACTACTGTTTCCATATAAAAATCTTACTGCGTTTTGGTAATTTCATGACCAGAGACGATGGTACAGTTGTAAAAGGGGCTAGATTAGGACAAAGACATGATCAGTAGGTGTGGAATGAGCTGGCTAGACCAGGGCCAAATCTGTATATTTGGGGTACTTTTTATTTAGCAATCAACTTGAATGTAAGTACCTGTTTGCAAAATGCAGGTAAGTGTAGCGCACAGGGTACTTTTATTTTGTAGTTCATCTTCCATGCACAAATCATGTCTGTTTGGTGTTTGGTGACAGCAGGGATATGCTGAACTAAGTCCACCCTAACTTCCAAAAACATAATGGAGTCACCAGGTAGGAGAAACTGAGGTGGTTGATTATAGACATCATCTCGGTAAAATGTTGCACAGAAACACTTCCCGCCAGAACAGTTTTGCAATGCGCCATAATGTTCAGACCCACCCATGATCATTCTGATTGGCTTAACAAATGCAAACAACCCACATCTGTTTTTTTCACCTATCCTTGAATAATAATATGCTACTGCCAGACCTTTCTCCTGGGGAAAGGTCGGGGACGTGAGACTAGTGATGATCTAAAATAGGTAACATATTGGATCATGCATTTCCTACAATGATGGAAGATTTATCCCAGAAATCTAGTAGGGCACTGTGGCGTTCTTGTTCTCACTGTCATTTACTGAACAGAACTGAATGGTTCACTGAATGAGACTGTAATTCAAACCACAGCTGGAATGAGATTCAGTCAGTGAATGAGTGCATGAAAGGACTCATTGTCTCATTCAGTTCGATAGCTTCCAGTCAGTGAAAGACCAATGTCTGTCTCTGCCAATGACAGCGGCACTTGAGAATGTGAAACAGCGGAACTGAAGAGATGTGCACTTGTTTACCAAAATGATAAATCAGACAAAAACAAACTTGAGAGGAAACGTAGCTGTGGACAAAAATAAGCCAGTTAAGACCACTTTTAATGACAGCAGAGATTTAAAACAGTAAAATATGTTCAATACACTTATGTAATAATAATATTTACATCGTTAAGTGGTGCTTATAATGAAGTGGTTGCAATGCAGTTCGTTACTGACTCATTATATTGTACAACCCTACGTCACCTGTGATTCATTGCTCATTGGGCCTCATTTATGAAACAAAATACACAAATAAAGACAGAGAACAATATGTAATACACGCCCAGGCTCTTCTCCACTTAAAATTAGCTCATTATGAGTCCATGGAAACAGTTGACATGTGTATTGTCTCTTTTAAAAAATTGTGGCCCATTATTTTATTGACTTTCAACTGTTACATGTAAGCATACAGAGGTATTGATAATTGATGCCTATTATGTTTGAGTACATACAGTAGTAGGTGAATCAAAAGATCGAAAGAACCGATTGATTACTTTCAGATTACACTGATTACATTCAGAAAATTTCTCAATGATTCAAGTTATTTAAAAGAATCTGTCTTCCCACCACTACACAGAATGTCTTCATCATCATCATCGTCAGCTGGTATGAGGAGGTGGAGGAGCAAGCAGATTTTTACACACCAAAATTGCATTGTGCCAACTGATCTGTATCGACAGTCCCCTCTACTTCACTTCCGGCTCGTTATGGCACAAGCAAAGTCATGGCGAGCCATGAAATGACCAAACAGGCATAAGTGGGAAAAATTCCGCCTGCGCCCAAGAAAATTACCGCTTCGCAAAGACACTGTGCTTGAAATTCACCAGCATGAAAATGGAGCCCTTCATGTCCTTTTGTTTTATATTGTTTATCCTTACTAGTGCAGTGCCCGTTTAAAATGTGCCTGCCAGAAGGGGCTGATTGCTAGGACTGTGGTATTGCTGCTTGCAGCTTTCTGGAGGCTGCAGTTCGCGTTCAGTCTTGTTTCTTACTGCTGTAGTTTGCATTTTTGCTCCGATAACGTTAGTCTGTGGGTGATGGCGCAGAAGTTCACATGTACTTCACGTTCATCTTGCAAAAGTAAATCACAACATGCTCACAACCGCTGCCTTTTTAGATGATGAACTACAAAACTCTAAGCATTTGCGAGCTGAAGACTGTCTGAGTGTTGCACTTTTTTGTCTTTGCCTTTTTCATTCTGCCAGTAACGATAAGTAGCAATGAAAAAGGTGATTTTTGAAGCTTTCTCGAGAGCAGCTCATCCTAAAAACACTTCCTTGGGGCTTCATCAATACACCCGCCAAGTGTGAAGTCGATCAGATGAACGGTTGTCGAGAAAATCAAAGGACAGACACACAGACAGACAGACAAACAGACAGAGATCCCTCCATTTATAGTTAGATAGCTCATTTGATGTGACCTTTAGATGGTCAAGAAACAGAGATCAGTGATAAATAATCTCATGTAATTGAGCATTTGCAGGCCTGGGAAACCCCAGCATGTTTCCACCACTGACATTGACAGTGACAATGTGCTGTTAAAATTACGAAGGCCTTGTCAAGACTTGTCAAGTAGGGCATCTGTTTTAGCTTAGATTACTGAGATAATAATTACACTCTGATGATGCACAGCTGTGGGCCATTATCATCCCACCAATGCAGAGGAACCCCTTAGCCAATGACAGAGAGAATGAGAGACATTTTGTGGAATGTCAAAGACATTTAGGATTCATTTCATCATCGGATCACAAGCCATCACACGGAGCTCTACGGCAAAGGACTTGGAGATTGCTGCGTCTGTGCGTGCAGCAGCCAGGCAGTGTGTGAAGGAAGGACACCACAGAGCAGAAAAAAAGAAAGACAGAGAAAGAGGTGAAGAAGAAGTGACAGGAGGGTAGAGAGGTTGTGACCACCCACTGGTTGAACAGTGGGGAAGCATGCTTTGTAATCAGTTAGTGACCTTTTCACTAAATCACTTCAGCTTCACTGATAAGTGGTCTGAAGTGGTCTTAACTAATGGTTATTGGACAATGGCAACATTGATAATACGGATGAATGGGGCCAAATTTTTTCAATCCAAGGTTAAAAATAGGGCTTAGGTACCGGGTAAAGGTCAAATATAATGAAAGCATGCCTTCAGTGACATGCACTGCCTTTGCAGCCTGAAAGACAGATAGTGAGGGAATGTTGAGGTTCACCCCCTGTACATAATAGTATGAAAGATAGGCGCTAAAAGAAAATGTTGAACTTAACTTCCTATATTAAAAAGGTGGTACGGAGAATGTGTATATTGACCAAGAGGATATAAAGCTTTAAATGTATCAATGTTTCATCCCATCAATGTCCACGTTTCATCGTCTGCGTCTGCTTCATCATCTACACTTCAGAAACACTGACAGCTGTCCATCACGCTGGCTGCTCTTTAAAGGCTTTCTGAGCTACTGCACATACTGTACGTCCTTTCATTCAAACCCAAGTATGCCTCTGCATCCATCTCTGCCCCCAAAAACACTGCACAACACACAGCATTTCCCAGCTAATTACAGTGTAAACCATTCTCACCTCACCTGTCTTCTTACCTCCTTTCCACTTTTCTTCTTTCACTGGAGAGGTTAGATTCACACCACAAAAAGTCTTATGGGATTTATATTCATATTGACGTATGATTTTGCATATCGAGCTAACCTCGATATGCAAATGCATTGCCTTGTCATAACAAGTTATGTTCAATGCTAAGGAACAGGACTATGAGTCTTTGAAATCAATCCAATGGCCTTTGTACTGCATATTTGTTAAAAGCAAGCAAGGATAAATGCTAAAGGCATTCCTACTGCAGCTCTTGGCTCATATATGAAACCATTAAACCATTAGTAAACCATCATCTAACTTTCATCAGTTATGCATTAATAGCTGGAAGCCATACTCACTTATATTTATGCAGAAGAGGATCTCAAGATACTATCAACACGTTTTCCGCTCTTTTAGGAGCCTTATCTGGCACATGACAGGGAGACTTAAAGGCAACAATACGCACTCCGCTGTATCTCCACGGTGACCTGTTGAGACATGGAAAGACCATTATAAGAGTAGGAGATGACAAGCTTGTCAGCTTGACAGCTCACTGTGAATCCCATTTGTCCTCCAAGCCTCTATTCACCATGAGTCACACCTGACTGAGCCTTCACAGAGGAATGAAGGACAGACATCCTAGCAGGTTTTCCCCATCTATTAGGCTATAAGACAATGTGAATCTACATGTAGTAGTTCATATATGCACTTCCAATACAATAACTGTAGTGGTGTGTACACACACACACACGGATATGCATACACGGGCTCCAGCTTCAATTTGACGAACTCGCATACTGAAATGCAACACTTAACTGAACAGGAAGACAGCAATAATGAGAATCAGACAAGCTGGAGAGGGAACAAAGACAATCTTGGAGGAAGAAGAAAGAGAAGACTTGAAGGTGGATTGCTACGAATGGATAGGATAGATAAAGAATAAGGAGCCAATTGTAATTGGTGAGTCACAGATGGTGAGTCAGAGCGAGATGTGGAGAGTTAGTGGGGACTGAGCAGAGGATGTACTGGAAACAAAGGCATATCTGGAAAGGCACACACCATCACATAATGAACCAGTCCTTGATCAAAATAAGAATGAAAGTATAAGTCCAACACGGACAGTTTAAGCACAAGCTGGAGATTATGATCGTAACCTCAGTTTTTAACTGTTAAACTCAGTGCATGTTAATTATGCTTGCATTATGCCTGGGTATGTGTAGTGGAGGCGGGTTGGCAGGAGGGCTGGTTGTCATTCACACTGTTTCTCAAAGGATATAATTAAACATGTGCAGGGATCACTGGGGCTGCCGGATATTTACAAAGAAATTTGCCTACTAGGTATTAAGCAGAGTGAACCCTCTCGGCGTGGTGAGCAGGTGGTGGGAGTTGCATGTCTTCATGTTCAGGAGGGTCACAAAACATTGACAGGGCTAAAACACATCAAACGCCCAATTAACCTGTACAACCATGGGTCAAGGTTAGAAGACACTGCGCAGCCAGGAACACAGCTTCATTACAAAGGCACATGCACAATAAGCAGCTAGTGTTTCCTACCATAGTGAATCTACTGTGAGTTACTGTGCCGGGTAGCTTGGACCTTGTAAGATATAATTATATGCATATTACAATATATAATATATACTGTCAGAGAAACTACATCTTTGTCTAAATTAGCAGCAGTAGTGATATGAATTTTGCTGCTTCCTAACTGTAACCATTTAATTCATCCTCCATCAGAGCAGGGAATAAAACTGTAAAAGAAGAATAAAATAGCGCAAATGATATTAATAACCAGCTTCAACCTCCTTGATTTCAATCACAGTCAGATTGTGACTGAAATCAGTGGTGTCATGCCTGTTCAGACTGAGGGGGCACACAAAATTCTTTGAACTATGAC